>WNWK01000569.1:0-286292 GCA_009830355.1 Cherax destructor | reverse complement strand
TTTACAAGCTTATTTTAATTGCCATTCTTAAATCTGCCAAGTAATTATGCACCCAGTAGGCATACAAATGTTGCTGAAAGTTGCAAGAAAAGGTTTAAGTGTTTCAAGTCTAGAAATCTTGAAGAAAATAGAGATATTAGATAAGCTAAAGAGTGGCTCACGTGTGGTGGATATAGTGAGGAGCTTGTGGCCTTAATAAGCGTCAGTTCATACAATTAAAATGAATGAGCGAATATATGAGCTTGTGTAATGAATAACCCAAGATGTCGTCTCATGAAAAGAATAACACGTAGGTCCCAACAAGTAAATAAATCAGAAAACTTGTTGCTTGAGTGGATCGAACAGAAGACTAAGAAAGGTGTACCACTTAATTTCATCTTAATTAGAAAAGGTCTTTACAGTTGTTTAAAGCAGTATGTGATAAGGAAAGAAGGCCTGAAAAAGAGTGTGTATTTGCTGGCTGGTTCCACAACTTTAAGTTGCATAATAAGTTTACTGAGTATACCAGGTAAAGTGTATGGCAGGGTTATTATTGAAAGAATTAGAGGTAAGACAAAGTGTAGGATTGCAGATGAGCAAGGAGGCTTTAGAGTGGGTAGGGGATGTGTAGATCAAGTGTTTACAGTGAAGCATATATGTGAACAGTATTTAGATAAAGGTAGAGAAGTTTTCATTGCATTTATGGATTTAGAAAAGGCATATGATAGAGTGGATAGGGAGCAATGTGGCAAATGTTGCAAGTGTATGGAATAGGTAGTAAGTTACTGAAGGCTGTAAAGAGTTTTTATGAGGATAGTGAGGCTCAGGTTAGGGTGTGTAGGGAGAGGGAGATTACTTCCCAGTAAAAGTAGGTCTTAGACAGGGATGTGTAATGTCACCATGGTTGTTTAATATATTTATAGATGGGGTTGTAAAAGAAGTAAATGCTAGGGTGTTGGGGAGAGGGTGGGATTAAATTATGGGGAATTAAATGCAAAATGGGAGTTGACACAGTTACTTTTGCTGATGATACTGTGCTTATGGGAGATTCTAAAGAAAAGTTGCAAGGTTAGTGGACGAGTTTGGGAGAGTGTGTAAAGGTAGAAAGTTAAAAGTGAACATAGATAAGAGTAAGGTGATGAGGGTATCAAAGCGATTTAAATAAAAAAAAATTGGATATCACATTGGAGAGAGGGATTATGGAAGAAGTAAATGTTTTCAGATATTTGGGAGTTGACGTGTCAGCGGATGGGTTTATGAAGGATGAGGTTAACCATAGAATTGATGAAGGAAAAAAAGGTGAGTGGTGCATTGAGGTATCTGTGGAGACAAAGAACGTTATCCATGGAGGCAAAGAAGGGAATGTACGAAAGTATAGTGGTACCAACACTCTTATATGGGTGTGAAGCATGGGTTGCAAATGCTGCAGCGAGGAGGAGGCTGGAGGCAGTGGAGATGTCCTGTCTAAGGGCAATGTGTGGTGTAAATATTATGCAGAAAATTCGGAATGTGGAAATTAGGAGAAGGTGTGGAGTTACTAAAAGTACTATTTGTCAGAGGGCTGAAGAGGGGTTGTTGAGGTGGTTTGGTCATTTAGAGAGAATGGATCAAAGTAGAATGACTTGGAGAGCGTATAAATCTGTAGGGAAGGAAGGCGGGGTAGGGGTGTCCTAGAAAAGGTTGGAGGGAAGGGGTAAAGGAGGTTTTGTGGGCGAGGGGCTTGGACTTCCAGCAAGCATTTGTGAGCGTGTTAGGAGTGAATGGAGACGAATGGTTTTTGGGACATGACGATCTGTTGGAGTGTGAGCAGGGTAACATTTTGTGAAGGGATTCAGGAAAACCAGTTAATTGATTTAATTGGACTTGAGTCCTGGAAATGGGAAGTACAATGCCTGCACTTTAAAGGAGGGGTCTGAGATAGTGACAGCTGGGAGGGACTTTTCTCAGCTGTCGTATCTGAGCTCCTCTGCAAAGACAGTGATTATGTATGAGTGTGGTGAAAGTGTTGAATGATGATGAAAGTATTTTCTTTTTGGGGATTTTCTTTCTTTTTGGGTCACCCTGCCTCGGTGGGAGACGGCCGACTTGTTGAAAAAAAAAAATATATATATATATATATATATACACATTTACTTACCTTTATTGAAGAGTTGCAGGCATCTGGAAGGTAGGGTTGATGACAGGGGCAGGGTGTTAGTGGTTGGAAGGGGAATCCCCCCCTCCAAAAGGACTTCAGGTAACAAGTCCCTCTCTGGGGTTACTTCCCTTCTTGGTCTTTTAATGCCACTAGGACCAGCTTGAGAGTCACTAGACCCCTGCTTGGTAAAGTAACTGTCCACAGTCCTCTGTTTCTGGCGACTCTTCAACACTTTCCTGAAGTGCAACATGGCTCTGTCACTGAAGTGGTTGCACAGAAGGCTCATTTAAGCTTGCTCAGGGTGGTGTCTTTCAATAAATATCTTCAACTCATTCCACTTTGTACACATCTCCTTAAGCACTGAAGAAGGCACCTTTTTCTCTCTCTCTCCCTCCTCCTTTGAACCAATAACCTCAGCTGTGGTCTGTTGCTGTTCCAGATGAAGCTCTTGCAGCTCTTCAGTTGTTAGCTCTACCCTGTGCTCCACCAACTCTTCCACATCCTCACCACTCACCTCCAACCCCAGGCTGTTCCCTAATGCCACAATATCTTCCACAACAGGCACAGGGTCGTCAGGGTCAGCCTCAAATCCTTCAAAATCCCTCTTTTCAACACAATCCGGCCACAGTGGTCTCCAAGCAGAGTTCAAAGTCCTGGAAGTCACTTCATCCCAAGCCTTACCTATAAGGCGTATGCAATGCACAATATTGACGTGATCTTTCCAAAACTCTCTTAGGGTCAATTCAGAGTCATTGGTCACATTAAAGCACTTCTGAAACACTGCTTTGGTGTACAGTGTCTTGAAGTTTGCAATGACCTGCTGGTCCATGGGCTGGATGAGAGGAGTGGTGTTAAGAGGCAAGAACTTCACTCTGATGAAATTGAACTTGTCAGACAACAACTCTTCCAAGTTGTGAGGATGAGCAGGAGCATTGTCCAGTACCAGGAGGCACTTGAGTCCCAATTTATTTTCCAGGAGGTATTTCTTCACACTAGGGCCGAACACTCCAGTCACCCATTCCTTGAAAATCTCCGTAGTGACCCATGCCTTGGTGTTAGCCTTCCAATGCACACACAAATTATTCTTGTCAACACTGTGTTTCTTGAAGGGTCTGGGATTTTCATAGTGATACACCAGTAAAGGCTTCACTTTAAAATCACCACTGGCATTGACACACATCATAAGAGTTAGCCTGTCTTTCATAGGCTTGTGTCCTGGCTGTGCCTTTTCCTCCTGAGTAATGAAGGTCCTGTTGGGCATTTTCTTCCAAAACAGGCCTGTTTCATCACAGTTAAACACTTGTTGGGGGAGGAATTCTTCAGCCTCTACGAACCCCTTAAATTCACTCGCAAACTTTTCAGCTGCACGTTTGTCTGAGCTGGCTGCCACACCATGTCTCACAACACTGTGTATGCCACTACGTTTCTTAAACCTGTCAAACCAGCCTTTGCTGGCTTTAAAATCACTCGCCTCACCACTGGTTGCAGGCATTGTCTTGACAAGATCTGCGTGCAACTTCCTTGCCTTTTCACAAATTATCGCCATGGAAATACTATCACCCGCTCTCTGTTTTTCATTGATCCACACCAACAACAACTTCACAACCTCATCCACTATTTTCGATCTATTTTTCGTTAACATAACCCCTTTTGCAACATTAGCTTCCTTGATCTCATTTCTCTTTGCCAGGATAGAGCTGATAGTAGATGGGGTTTTCTTGTACATTCTGGCAAGATCACTCAGACGTACGCCACTCTCATATTTTTCTATAATCTCTTTCTTCAGTTCGATGGTGTTCCTCACTTTCTTTACCACAGGGGTGCCACTAGGAAGCTTCTTTGGACCCATGGTGACTTATTTCACAGTGACAATCACTAAACCACCAAAAAAGACACCAAATGTATTGTGAATGTTTGAAAGAGCACTCTGGGTAATGTTCTCTCAATGGTAAACAACGCTTCACTGGCGGGCGTCCGGAGCAGGCGGACAGGTCTAATACGTTATTAAACACGAGCCAGTTTACGATTCACGAAATCGAAAAAGGCTTACGAAACACGATTTTTACGAAATAAGAACCTTACGAAACTCGGGGGTCGACTGTACAATGCCTGCACTTTAAAGGAGGGGTCTGGGATAGTGACAGCTGGGAGGGACTATTCTCAGCTGTCGTATCTGAGCGCCTCTGCAAAGACAGTGATTATGTATGAGTGTGGTGAAAGTGTTGAATGATGATGAAAATATTTTCTTTTGGGGGATTTTCTTTCTTTTTGGGTCACCCTGCCTTGGTGGGAGACGGCCAACTTGTTGAAAAAAAAAAAAAAAAAGAATTCTGGTGAAAGTGCTTCAGCTGATCATACAGCAGCAAGTAATTTCCCTGCTGAATTGCAGGAAATTATTTCTGAGGGTATCTATGAGCCACATTAAGTGTTTAATGCTGACGAGACAAGTGTTTTTTGGAAGAAAATGTCAACATGAACTTATATCAGTCAGCAAGAGAAAAGTGCACCAGGCTTCAAGACAGCAAAGGATCGCTTCACCTTGCTCCTTTGCAGTAATGCATCAGGTGATTTAAAGTGTAAGGCCATGGTTATTTACCGCTCTAAGAATCCTCGTGCTTTGATAGGTGTAGATAAAAACACCGTACCAGTAATTTGGAGGTCAAAGCCATCAGCATGGATGACAGGAAATATTTATTGACTGGTTTAACCCTTTCGGGGTTTTGGTCATACTAGTACGGCTGACGCCCTGGAGTTATTGACGTACTAGTACGCCTAAATTCTAGCGCCCTCAAATCAAGCAGAAACAGGCTGTTAGGCCTAGATGTGATAGAATGGGTCTGTGCGGTCAGTGTGCGCAGTATAAAAAAATTCCTGCACCACACAGTGCATAATGAGGAAAAAAAAACTCTGACCGTGTTTTTGGTTTAAAACAGCGACTTTGCAGTCTATTTTCGTATGGTATTTATGGTTGTATTCTTGTTTTCTTAGTCTCATTTTATAGAATAGATGATATATTACAGAAATAGAGATAATTTTGACTGGTTTCACGATGACAAGTACCTTGAAACTGAGCGCAAAGTAGCGAAAATGTTCGATTTTGGCCGATGTTCAAGAGTAAACAAATCACACCATGCGTCCAATACACATCAACTGGAGAGTCTAATATTCTTGCACAAGTGCGCTGATATTATTTATACCATTTTTACAATGATGCAGTTGTATATATAACAGTAAATCTTCTATTTTTTGTGAGAATAAAAATTCAAAATGGAAAGCAAAAGTAATGTAAGAGGGGCCTGGAGATGTGACTAATGAACAGAGATGTTATTTTAGTGCCAGGAATGTCTGTCTTGTTTATTAATTGCTATTTTCTGACCACTATTTTGGGTAGTTGAAATTGGTAAATAGGTGGTTTCTTGTACTCAATCGATAGAAGAAATGGAGTTCTAGCGAAATAGCTATATTTTTTGTAGACTGAAACATTGGAATTTGCCGAAAATAGGGCTCAAAGTGGGCGAAATCACCAATGCGTAAATGTCATGGATACCGCTAACTTCGCGAAAGCATAATTCCGTTAGTTTTCGATCAAATTTCATATTTTTTTGTGGTGTTATGATCGGAAAAAGATTCTCTTATCAATTCATAAGAAAATATATTTTTTTTTTTTTTTTTTTGAAATTCGTGGTCCCTGAGAACAAGTTTCAGAGAGACCCCTTGGACCCCCAAAGGGTTAAGCATCACTTTATTCCTGAAGTCAAGTTTTACCTGCACAGCATGAACCTTGGATTCAAGGCTCTCTTCATTCTTGATAATTCCTGTACTCATCCAGAAGCTTTGCTGGATGTGACCTCACATGTAAAAGTTGTATTTTTACCTCCAAATACAACATCTCTAATTCAACCACTGAATCATGGAGTTATTAAGTCATTTAAGTGTAACTACACAAAAAAGTTATGAAAAAAATAGTTGCATCAATGGACTCTGACTCCAACTTCTGGAATAAATTTAACATTGCAGATGCTAGAAGTGCATGGAATGAAGTGCCCCAATCAACATTAAATGCAAGCTGGGGAAAGTTATGGCTTTCTGTAGTTAATTCTTTCTCTGGTTTTCCCTTGCTTGAGAGTAATGTTCAGGAAATTGTTCAGCTGGCAAGATTACCAGGTGATGGCTTTGAAGATATGAATGAAGATGTGAATGAGCTCTTAGAAGATAATTATGATGAAGACAGGAGTCCAGAGGAAATGTTGGCAGAGCTAGATGCACAGATACAAGGGAGGAAGATAACAGAAGATGAAGAACCCGAAGAAAAACGGATAACATTGCAGCAGTTACGTGAGCAGTTTCATGTTGCTGCTAAACTAGCAGACTTTCACTGAAGAGGACCCTGACAAATCTAGAAGCAGTGCTTTGAAACGGGATCTAGACCAGCTGATGATGCCTTACCATCAGCTATATAATGTACTGCAGGGTAAAAGAGCCCAGAGATCCATTACAGAATTTATGCACATTCCAATACAACCATCGACTTCAGTACCAGAACCTCTACCATCCACTTCAGCCGACAACCAAAAACCATCCACCTCAGCCCAGTAGGGCCACACCATGCATATCCACTCTCTTCACAATCATCCATTATTTCTATTGCATTTGTAGTCTTAAGCAGTAATAAATCACGACAATGAACGACAATTACATATTCACTTTTATTTTTGTAGGATCTGTTGGTCTAAAAAAAAGTTGTTTGGCTTTTTGGGGGCTCCCCAGAATGTAACCTATTTCTATGTTTTCGTCATCAACGATTTTACCTAATGTTTTACATAACACGATTTTACCTTAACATGATTTTTCTCTCAACTGATCGACTTTTTTTCGCAGAGACGCAGTAATATTCTTCACCATGAATCAGGTCAAACTGACTAGATCTACTTATTGTTAAATGACTGTCTACTGTATCTGAAATCTCTTCAGTGGGGATCCCTTAATTAGAGGTTTTACTGTATATGAGCTTGTAATCCTAAGGTTTATTCTGGTGAATTAAAAAATATATAATTTTTTCCTGTAGGTTCTTTACCACATTACTGGAGCCATTACATTTGTTAATGAGATTCCATGGGTGATTGAGCCAGTCTACATCTCTCAGTGGTCTACTATGTGGATGATGATGCGACGAGAGAAGAGAGATCGTCGGCATTTTAAGAGGATGAGATTCCCTCCATTTGATGATGAGGAGCCACCTCTAGATTTTGCAGATAATGTTCTAGATGTGGAGCCACTTGAAGCTATTCAGATGGAACTAGACCCTGAGGAAGATGTTGAGGTGAGGATTTTCTTCTTTATTGGTAACTTCTCAATAACGATTGTTTATTATTTTGAATACTTTGTTCATAAACACACCTATCTCAGTTGATAGTATCAGTATGTATATTAAATTTGTTACCAATGTTATTGAAACAATGAATTCTTAACTCTTAAATGATTTTTAACCCGTATATGGAGTTTTCGTCTACTATATCATTCCTGACCTTATTCCACTTCACTTCCTTTGTGCTGCAGAAATGCTGCCTAACTTCCTTTATGGCTCATATGTCTTCTGTCTGTCTCTTCATTGTAAACTCTTCTCTGTTCATGTCTATTGTGTCTTCTTGGTATTGTGTAAGTTTTGATCATGTTTTCTCTTGATCCATTTCCTCTGGAGTCATGAGGAGAGTTAATTTGGTTTTTCCTTGCAGTGTTTTGCCCCCACTTCATTATAGAAGACACTTGATTTAATGGACCTTTATTATATTGAAACACTGGGAAATCTGCTGCTATAGGGTTCCTGAAACCCATGGGGCTTTTATTTGTTTGTTTCCCTTTAGGTTCCAGCATTACCAGTGCTACCAAATGACTTGAAACTAAAGCATTTACACTAAATTTTGACAAGAAATTTCTTAAGGTGATAACTCTTCATCCTCCACACTTATCTAAAGTGACATGAATGAGTGATTTTTACATTGAGCCTGGATAAAAAGTCTTAAAAACACTACAGTAGGGCCCCACTTATACGGCAAGTTAGGTTCCAGGCTACTGCTGGAAAGCAGACATCGCCGGAAAGCAGAAC
Organism: Cherax destructor; assembly: GCA_009830355.1. Lineage (NCBI taxonomy): Eukaryota > Metazoa > Arthropoda > Malacostraca > Decapoda > Parastacidae > Cherax > Cherax destructor. Next base: position 278,073 of record WNWK01000569.1, on the reverse strand, counting down.
GCCATTTTTTCTACTTATAAATGCATATAAATGCCAGACAAAAAGTTTACGCTAACTTATATTTAAGTTAGTAATAGAACTAGGCATTAAAAAACACAAAAAGTAAAATACTTGCACAGTACATTCATTACTTACCTTAAAATATTTGTAGTCCTAATGTAGGGCGAGAGGCGAGTAGTACAGTGGTACCTCGGTTAACGATGGTCCCCAAACTCGCCCTTTTATGTAAGTTTATTTTTTTAAATGCTTTTATAAGTGTATTTTTGGGGGTCTAAAAGGACTAGTCTATTTTACATTATTCCTTATGGGGATAAATTCGTTTGGTAATGGCACTTGAACAGCATTCTGGAACTAAAAAATATCGTTAACCGAGGTACCACTGTACTTATTTGTAGGAAGTCAGATGTAGGTATGTGCCCCTCGAGGAAGGTTCCTTGATGCTGGTGAGGGGCTATTGTTGTTGGGAATTGGATCTGTGCTCCAGCTCCCTGAATTAAACCTGAATACCTTCCACATCCCCCCACAGGCGCTGTGTAATACTACGGGTTTAGCGCTTCCTCCTTGATTATTATTATAATAATAATAATGTAGGTATGTAGTCCGCCTGGGCTACATACCTACACCTACCTACCTAGCTACATGATATTTAATGTGGCTCAGAGCCATATTATTACCATCGACATACCATGTTCACTGAGTTTAATAGTTTCTAACAACTACCTTTAGATGGCATCATAAACAAAGGGAGAAGTAATGAATAATTCATGCCAAGAATTTTAAACAAAAGCGTTATGTATTAAGGGGAGTGACTGGGCCAACGCAGATTCATACACGTTTTCTCTGATGCTGGACCAGAGAAGACGTAATGTTTTCCCTCCACCCGACTACCACCCCTCCATAGCATATAAACATTGCATGTTTATATGCTATGTAACGTGTTTCTTATATAATTTTGAAGAAAATATCATAGATGGATTAATGAAAATGTCTATATTAACGTAAAATAAGAACTTTAATGTGCCCAAGAATGATTATTATTACGTACTATTAGTATATTACTATGGCGTTACGACTAGAGGGACACTTAGTGATTTTAATGTGTACCTGCATGCCAGCACAGTGTGTAAGTATGTTTAGGTACAGGTACACATAAGTATAATTATCAGAGTACATATAAAATAAGCAATAACTTTAAAACACTTGAAATTTTGGAAAGTTTCCAGACATAGAGAAATGTGCTCACGGATAATGTAAACAAACCGGGTGGTGCGCACTGTATTAGAAAGACCACTAGCTGTATAGAGAGTTGGTCATAATTTGAAATCGCAGTATTAGCAGAACACCGTAAGGCAGGGCCCTACTGTTTATAAAAAAGTTTTTTTATATATTGCTTAATTATTATTGTTTTTACATTATAGTGTTTTAATGTTATTTTTCAGTGTTCTGTTCTTGATGTCACTCACTAACAGCACCACTTGTGAATTATTACACAGCAGTTTTTTTTTTTTTCCTTTTCTTATATTGACTCCCAAGGAAATAATTTTGGAAATCTCTTAACATTATTAATTTAAAATTTGATATACAGCCTTTCCTCACTTAGCGATGTACTCGTTTACTGACGACTCAGACTTACGATGGGTTCTCTGACCAGTATGCATACCTAAATAATGTATATTAGAGCTGATTTCCTTTATTTTAGTTACGTAGTACAATATAGATAGGAGCGAATGGAGACAATGGTTTTTAGGACTTGATGTGCTGTTGGAGTGTCAGCAAGGTAACATTTATGAAGGGATTCAGGGAACCAGGCAGGCCAGACTTAAGTCCTGGAGATGGGAAGTACAGTGTCTGCACTCTGAAGAAGGGGTGTTAATGTTACAGTTTTGTAACTAGTGATGGAGTGAATGATGAAAGTTTTTCTTTTTCAGGCCACCCAGCCTTGGTGGGAGACGGCTGATGTGTTAATAAAAAATAATATAATAATAATAATAATAATAAGTGTATGGAATAGGTAGTAAGTTACTGAAGGCTGTAAAGAGTTTTTATGAGGATAGTGAGGCTCAGGTTAGGGTGTGTAGGAGAGAGGGAGATTACTTCCCAGTAAAAGTAGGTCTTAGACAGGGATGTGTAATGTCACCATGGTTGTTTAATATATTTATAGATGGGGTTGTAAAAGAAGTAAATGCTAGGGTGTTGGAGAGGGGTGGGTTTAAATTATGGAGAATTAAATGCAAAATGGGAGTTGACACAGTTACTTTTTGCTGATGATACTGTGCTTATGGGAGATTCTAAAGAAAAGTTGCAAAGGTTAGTGGACGAGTTTGGGAGAGTGTGTAAAGGTAGAAAGTTAAAAGTGAACATAGATAAGAGTAAGGTGATGAGGGTATCCAACGATTTAAATAAAGAAAAATTGGATATCACATTGGAGAGAGGGATTATGGAAGAAGTAAATGTTTTCAGATATTTGGGAGTTGACGTGTCAGCGGATGGGTTTATGAAGGATGAGGTTAACCATAGAATTGATGAAGGAAAAAAGGTGAGTGGTGCATTGAGGTATCTGTGGAGACAAAAAACGTTATCCATGGATGCAAAGAAGGGAATGTACGAAAGTATAGTGGTACCAACACTCTTATATGGGTGTGAAGCATGGGTTGCAAATGCTGCAGCGAGGAGGAGGCTGGAGGCAGTGGAGATGTCCTGTCTAAGGGCAATGTGTGGTGTAAATATTATGCAGAAAATTCGGAATGTGGAAATTAGGAGAAGGTGTGGAGTTACTAAAAGTATTTGTCAGAGGGCTGAAGAGGGGTTGTTGAGGTGGTTTGGTCATTTAGAAGAATGGATCAAAGTAGAATGACTTGGAGAGCGTATAAATCTGTAGGGAAGGAAGGCGGGGTAGGGGTCGTCCTAGAAAAGGTTGGAGAGAAGGGGTAAAGGAGGTTTTGTGGGCAAGGGCTTGGACTTCCAGCAAGCATGTGTGAGCGTGTTAGATAGGAGTGAATGGAGACGAATGGTTTTGGGACATGACGATCTGTTGGAGTGTGAGCAGGGTAACATTTTGTGAAGGGATTCAGGGAAACCAGTTAATTGATTTAGTTTAACTTGAGTCCTGGAAATGGGAAGTACAATGCCTGCACTTTAAAGGAGGGGTCTGAGATAGTGACAGCTGGGAGGGACTTTTCTCAGCTGTCGTATCTGAGCTCCTCTGCAAAGACAGTGATTATGTATGAGTGTGGTGAAAGTGTTGAATGATGATGAAAGTATTTTCTTTTTGGGGATTTTCTTTCTTTTTGGGTCACCCTGCCTCGGTGGGAGACGGCCGACTTGTTGAAAAAAAAAAAAAAAATTATAATATACAGTACACTACTGTATAAACATTTAAAAATATACCGAATATGTTACAAATGGTGCAAAGGTGACATTAAAATAAATTCAAAGATGGTTGAATTCGTTTACCGATGTGGTCTTAGGAATGGAACTCCGTCGTTAAGTGAGGAGAGGCTGTATAGTGACGTGCAAAAGTATTTATTGTTCTCTGCTTGAGATACTCCTTTAAGATAACAGTTTGATTATGTGTAAACTACAATCTTTGTTATACTTCACAGGTTGCAGATTGGTTTTACGAGCACAAGCCTCTCATAGATACAAAACATGTGAATGGTCCTACATACCGCAAGTGGCGTCTGACTCTCCCACAAATGGCTACATTGTATCGGCTTGCAAATCAATTACTAACAGATGTATCTGATAATAATTACTTCTACCTGTTTGATTTGAAGTCTTTCTTCACAGCAAAGGTGAAGAAAATTGGTATTACATTACGTACTATGATCTTCAGTGTTTGTTTCCCACATTCATTTTTTGCATGATTTAGTCATGTGGGATTGTAATTCCTTAATCATCTTGCCTAATTTTTCTTTATTCTTATTTATCTTAAAGCAACTATTTTCAGTGAAAACTGTGAAAGGCTATACAACACGTACTTCAATGCATTTATGTTAAAATCTTCATGTCATAACTTTCCTTACATTCAGTAGGTATTTTTATTTGGAGTTCTGATAAGGATTTAAAATTTGTTTCTTTTTAATTTTTATCATTGTTTCTATGAGATATTTTAAACTCCTTTTCTAATAAACTTGAAATGCAGGTTACTGATATACAGTGGACCCTCGCTATTCGAACACTCCAAAACTCATCCTTTTATGTAAGTTTATTATTGTAAGTGCTTTTATAAGTGTATTTTTGGGGGTCTGAAATAGACTAATCTAATTACACCATTCCTTATGGGAATAAATTTGTTTGGTAACAGCACTTGAACAGCATTCTGGAATGAGGGTGAGTTTTGGAGTGTTCGAATAGCGAGGGTCCACTGTATCTCCTTAAAGTGCAGCTGTGTATTTTAATTGTATTAATAAATACCCTGGCCTGTATCAAAGTTGGGATATATATCTTATATCTCATAGAGCCAGACAATGTTCTGGATGATCTTAGATGAAAATTAAGCTCTTAGACATTTTCTTGCTAGAGCTAATAAAAAAAAAGGCTGCATTGATGCTAATGGTTACTTTGAAGTTTAAGGAGAAGCTGCCTTCAGTTTGTCATACGGTATAGTCTTTTTATCTGAATCACGTGTTGTACAGTACTTAAATATTTTTTTACGAAATCATTTTTGTATAATTTTTCAGGGTGTTAGATTGCAAAAAAATAACTATCATATAAATATTTTTTTAATTAGCAACTTTGAGGTGTTTTCTAGGATGGTTTTATTGGATGTTTCTTGGTATCAGTTGATAAAATGTAAGACATATTACTGAAATAGAGATAATTTTGGTTGGTATCAGGACCAGAAATAGCTGGAAATAGGGCTCAAAATAGTGGAAATATTTGGTTTATGACGATTTTCCTGAGGACGGGTAAGGCCCCCGACACCTCCCAGTCTGTATTATGGGTTTTTAATAGGTCTGATTCACTTATTGGGATATTGTAAATCATGACCAGTCATTCCTGGAAATATTTTATTATATCCAAGAAATAGAGAAAATCTATTTTTGTGTGATTGAATTCAGAATAGAAGGCAATTGTAATATAGACCTGGGGATGTGATTAATGAACAGAGGAAATGTTGTTTCAGTGCCAGGAATATCGACATTGTTTATTTTGGACTTTATTTTTAAATTGGCACTTTTAATTTTGTGTAAAATTGTCTAAATTAGTAACTTCTGTGCACTTTATAGGGTAGTTGAATGGGCAATTTCTTGTGCTCACTCAATAGATTATAAAGCATACTAGTGAAATGGGTATGAATTTGATCATTTGGCTCGATGGAATTTGCTTAAAATAGTACTCAACATCGGCGAAATCACCAATGCGTAAATTGCATCAAGAATGATAACTTTGTGCTGATGAAATTCTGTAAGTTTTCCATCAGATTTTGTACTTTTAAAATCATTACCTTTAAGAAAAGTTTCTCCACCATTTCAGTTTTTTTTTTTTTTTTTTTTTAAAGTGGACACAGTAATATGAGTTTCAAGGGGTCTGGACAGTGAAAGAGTTACTCTTTACAAGGTGCTTACTTGTGTGGACCCAGTTGAAAATATTTTGCAGTTTGCTCACTTCACTGGACAGTTTGTAGTTTTGATATCTAAAGTAATATAATAAGTGGGCATCATATAATAATTGTGGTTATATTTAAACAGAGCATAAAATAGTCATTACGGCATTTGATGATTTCATAATGTCCATTCATACTTTTCTACGCAATGCCTCTATCTCTGCTGGCAGATGTCAACAAAAGAACTTGAATATTAATGTACAATATGTTTACAGGCACTGAATATGGCTTTACCTGGAGGACCAAAGTTTGAACCATTGATTAAAGACATGAACCCAGCAGATGAGGACTGGAATGAGTTCAATGACATCAACAAGATCATTGTACGCCACCAAGTGCGAACAGAGTACCGCATTGCATTTCCATATCTATTCAATAATATGCCTCAGTATGTTCATCTCAGCTGGTATCACACACCAGTTGTTCTCTACATTAAAACGGAGGACCCAGACCTTCCTGCCTTCTACTTTGATCCTTTGATTAACCCTATCTCTCACCGCAATACAGTCAAGGGAGAGGTTCTGTTACCTGATGATGATGAGGTAAGGCAGATTTTATTTTTACAATGTAATTTTTTCCTTTTTAACTTTTTTTTTACACTGGTCATCTCTACCAAGGTAGGGGTGACTCCCCCAACCCCCCTTACCCCCAAAAACAAAGAGGAAGTACAGGTTGGCCATTACTAATCCGGCATCATTGGGACCTGTAGTGTGCCGGATTAGTGAGTTTGCCTGATTACAGAGTGGTTAGGTTAAAATACACTTAACCTATCAATAGAGACTTTCTGCTACATCTTCCTCATTTTCATCACTGCTTTCTCCTCCACTGGCTTGCTGCTGTGGATTTACAACAATCTGCACAATTCTGAGTTAGTATAATGCTGAAATTTGAGTTAGTATAATGCTGAAATTTGAGTTAGTATAATGCTGAAATTTGAGTCAGTATAATGCTGAAATTTGAGTCAGTATAATGCTGAAATTTGAGTCAGTATAATGCTGAAATTTGAGTCAGTATAATGCTGAAATTTGAGTCAGTATAATGCTGAAATTTGAGTCAGTATAATGCTGAAATTTGAGTCAGTATAATGCTGAAATTTGAGTCAGTATAATGCTGAAATTTGAGTCAGTATAATGCTGAAATTTGAGTCAGTATAATGCTGAAATTTGAGTCAGTATAATGCTGAAATTTGAGTCAGTATAATGCTGAAATTTGAGTCAGTATAATGCTGAAATTTGAGTCAGTATAATGCTGAAATTTGAGTCAGTATAATGCTGAAATTTGAGTCAGTATAATGCTGAAATTTGAGTCAGTATAATGCTGAAATTTGAGTCAGTATAATGCTGAAATTTGAGTCAGTATAATGCTGAAATTTGAGTCAGTATAATGCTGAAATTTGAGTCAGTATAATGCTGAAATTTGAGTCAGTATAATGCTGAAATTTGAGTCAGTATAATGCTGAAATTTGAGTCAGTATAATGCTGAAATTTGAGTCAGTATAATGCTGAAATTTGAGTCAGTATAATGCTGAAATTTGAGTCAGTATAATGCTGAAATTTGAGTCAGTATAATGCTGAAATTTGAGTCAGTATAATGCTGAAATTTGAGTCAGTATAATGCTGAAATTTGAGTCAGTATAATGCTGAAATTTGAGTCAGTATAATGCTGAAATTTGAGTCAGTATAATGCTGAAATTTGAGTCAGTATAATGCTGAAATTTGAGTCAGTATAATGCTGAAATTTGAGTCAGTATAATGCTGAAATTTGAGTCAGTATAATGCTGAAATTTGAGTCAGTATAATGCTGAAATTTGATCAGTATAATGCTGAAATTTGAGTCAGTATAATGCTGAAATTTGAGTCAGTATAATGCTGAAATTTGAGTCAGTATAATGCTGAAATTTGAGTCAGTATAATGCTGAAATTTGAGTCAGTTTAATGCTGAAATTTGAGTCAGTTTAATGCTGAAATTTGAGTCAGTTTAATGCTGAAATTTGAGTCGGTATAATGCTGAAATTTGAGTCGTATAATGCTGAAATTTGAGTCAGTATAATGCTGAAATTTGAGTCAGTATAATGCTGAAATTTGAGTCAGTATAATGCTGAAATTTGAAATTATGCTAGCTGAAATTAGTGCCGGATTACTGATGGAACTGGATAACTGATTGCCGACCTGTACATTCATTGCCATTGTACCAGAAATGGGCTGACATCACAGTTCAGATGACTTTCTGAACTGTAACCTCCCCCTTCCTTTAGGGTGCAGGCACAATTAAGATCACAATTTTTTTTTTTCTCTCTTTAACACATCGGCCATTTACCACCGATGCAGGGTGACCCAAAAAGAAAGAAAAAAAACTTCATTCAACACTTTCACCATCACTCATACATAATCACTGTCTTTGCAGAAGTGCTCAGATACGACAGTTTATATGTCCCTCCAAATTGCCAATATCCCAAACTTTCCCTTTAAAGTGCAGGCATTGTACTTTCCCTTTCCAGGACTCAAGTCCGGCTAACCGGTTTCCCTGAATCCCTTCACAAAATATTACCCTGCTCACACTCCAATAGTTCGTCAGGTCCCAAAAATCATTCGTCTCCATTCACTCCTATCTGACACGCTCACACACGCTTGCTGGAAGTCCAAGCCACTCGCCCACAAAACCTCCTTCACCCCCCCCCTCCCACCATACTATTCGAGGACGACCCCTACCCCGCCTTCTTTCCCTACAGATTTATACGCTCTCCAAGTTATTCTACTTTGTTCCATTCTCTAAATGACCAAACCACCTCAACAACCCCTCTTCAGCCCTCTGACTAATACTTTTAGTAACTCCACACCTCCTAATTTTCACACTACGAATTTTCTGCATAATATTTACACCACACATTGCCCTTAGACACGACACCTCCACTGCCTCCAGCCTCCTCCTCGCTGCAGCATTTACAACCCATGCCTCACACCCATGTAAGAGTGTTGGTACCACTATACTCTCGTACATAAAGTAAATAAATTTACCAAAGTAAATCACAAGTAAAATATTCATTTTGGAGATTGAAAAAAATTAATTGTAATGACGATACTAAATTTAGTATGTTTATGTCACTGTATTCCAGTGATGTCTTTCATTTAACACTGGCCTTTACATTGCTAAGGAAAATTTTTAAATTTAATATGTTCATAGACGCCGGATTTCCTGGCTCTAAGTGAAACAAAGTTGAAGGGAGTAGGAGAGTTTTAGTAGGGAGAAATAAATGGGATTAGGTCATTGGTTTCTAATAGAGTTAGAGCTAAGGAAGGAGTAACAGTAATGTTGAAGGATAAGTTATGGCAGGAAATTAAGGAATGTAAATGTATAAATTCAATGATTATGTGGAGTAAAATAAGGGTTGGATGTGAAAATTGGGTTAGTGTTTATGCACCTGGAGAAGAGAGAAGTGTAGAGGAGAGAGATTTTGGGAAATGTTGAGTGAGTGCATGGGGAGTTTTGAACCAAGTGAGAGAGTACTTGTGGTTGGGGATCTCAGTGCTAAAGTGGGTAAAAATGTTGTAAAGGGAGTAGTAGGTAAATATGGGGTGCCAGGGGTAAATGAAAATGGGGAGCCTTTAATTGAACTATGTATAGAAAGAGGTTTGGTAATAAGTATGTAATACATATTTTATGAAAAGAGGATAAATAAGTATACAAGGTATGATATAGCACGTAATGAAAGTAGTTTGTTAGATTATGTATTGGTGGATAAAAGGTTGATGGGTAGGCTTCAGGATGTACATGTTTATAGAGGGGCAATGGATATATCAGATCATTATCTAGTTGTAGCTACAGTTAGAGTAAGAGGTAGATGGGACAAAAGGAAAATGGCAGCAGTAAATAAGAGAGGTGAAAGTTTATAAACTAAGAGAGGAGGAAGTTAGGGTGAGATATAAACAACTATTGGCAGATAGGTGGGCTAGTGCAAGTATGATTAATGGGGGGGTTGAAGAGGGATGGGATAGTTTTAAAAATGCAGTATTAGAATGTGGGGGCAGTAGTTTGTGGCTATAGGAGGAAAAAGGAGTGATTGGTGGGATGATGAGGTAAAGGGTGCGATAAAAGAGAAAAAGGTAGCTTATGAGAGGTTTTTACAAAGCAGAAGTGATATAAGAAGGGCAGAGTATATGGTAAAAGAAAGGTGAAGAGATTGGTGATTGAGTGCAATAGAAGAGCAAATGATAGAGTGTTAGAGGTACTCTCAAGAAATTTTGCTGAGAATAAGAAAATATTTTGGAGTGAGATAAACAGGTTAAGAAAGCCTAGAGAATGAATGGATTTGTCAGTTAAAAACAGAGTAGGGGAGTTAGTAGATGGGGAGCCAGAGGTATTGGGTAGATGGCGGGAATATTTTGAGGAACTCTAAATGTCGATGAAGAAAGGGAGGCAGTAATTTCATGCACTGGCCATTGAGGTATAACATCTTTTAGGAGTGAAGAAGAGCAGGATGTGAGTGTGGAGAGGTGTGTGAAGCATTATGTAGAATGAAAGGGGGTAAAGCAGCTGGAACTGATGGGATCATGACAGAAATGTTAAAAGAAAGGGGAGTTATAGTGTTGGAGTGGTTGGTATTTTTGTTGAATAAATGTATGAAAGAGGGAAATATACCTAGGGATTGGCAGAGAGCATGTATAATTACTTTATATAAAGGGAAGGGGACAAAAGATTGTAAAAATTTAGGGGAAGTTTACTGAGTATACCAGGTAAAACGAACCATACCACGGGTGGGGTTTGTTTGCAATCATGTCATTACGATTTCATGAGTCATGCCAGGTAAAGTGTGTGGTAGGGTTATTATTGAACGAATTAGAGGTAAGACAGAGAGCAGGATTGCAGATGAGCAAGGAGGCCTTAGAATGGGTAGGGGATGTGTAGATCAGGTGTTTACATTATAGCATATATGTGAACAGTATTTAGATAAAGGTAGGGAAGTTTTCATTGCATTTATGGATTTAGAAAAGGTATATGATAGTGGATAGGAGAGCAATGTGGGAGATGTTGCAAGTGTATGGAATAGGTAGTAAGTTACTAAATGCTGTAAAGAGTTTTTATGAGGATAGTGAGGCTCAGGTTAGGGTGTGTAGGAGAGAGGGTGATTACTTCCCGGTAAAAGTAGGTCTTAGACAGGGATGTGTAATGTCACCATTGTTGTTTAATATATTTATAGATGGGGTTGTAAAAGAAGTAAATGCTAAGGTGTTGGGGACAGGGGTGGGATTAAATTATGGGGAATCAAGTACAAAATGGGAGTTGACACAGTTACTTTTTGCCAATGATACTGTGATTATGGGAGATTCTAAAGAAAATTTGCAAAGGTTAGTGGATGAGTTTGGGAGGGTGTGTAAAATTAGAAAGTTGAAAGTGAACACAGATAAGAGTAAGGTGATGAGGGTATCAAACAATTTAGATAAAGAAAAATTGGATATCACATTAGAGAGAGGGAGCATGGATGAAGTGAATGTTTTCAGATATTTGGGAGTTGACTTGTCAGTGGATGGGTTTATGAAGGATGAGGTTAACCATAGAGTTGATGAAGAAAAAAAGGTGAGTGGTGTGTTGAGGTATCTGTGGAGACAATTAACGTTATCCATGGAGGCAAAGAAGGGAATGTTCGAAAGTATAGTGGTACCAACACTCTTATATGGGTGTGAAGCATGGGTTGCAAATGCTGCAGTGAGGAGGCGGCTGTAGGCAGTGGAGATGTCCTGTCTAAGGGCAATGTGTTGTGTAAATATTATGCAGAAAATTCGGAATGTGGAAATTAGGAGGAGGTGTGAAGTTACTAAAAGTATTTGTCAGAGGGCTGAAGAGGGGTTGTTGAGGTGGTTTGGTCATTTAGAGAGAATGGATCAAAGTAGAATGACTTGGAGAGCGTATAAATCTGTAGGGGAAGGAAGGCGGGTTAGGGGTCGTCCTCAAAAAGGTTGGAGGGAGGGGGTAAAGGAGGTTTTGTGGGCGAGGGGCTTGGACTTCCAGCAAGCATGTGTGAGCGTGTTAGATAGAAGTGAATGGAGACGAATGATTTTTGGGACCTGACAAGCTGTTGGAGTGTGAGCAGGGTAATATTATGTGAAGGGATTCAGGGAAACCAGTTAATTGATTTAGTTGGACTTGAGTCCTGGAAATGGAAAATACAATGCCTGCACTTTAAAGGAGGGGTTTGGAATATTGGCAGTTTGAAGGGACATCTAAGCTGTTATGTCGGAGCGCCTCTGCAAAGACAGTGATTATGTGTGTGTGATGGTGAAAGTGTTGAATGATGAAAGTTTTTTCTTCCTTTTTGGGTCACCCTGCCTAGGTGGGAAACGGCCAATATGTTAAAAAATAAAAAAAATTCATAGGAGGTTAAGGGTTGGTTCAGGAATGGTTGAAGCGAGGGGAGGGGTAGACAAGAGTTTGAGAAGCTAGAGCATCTAGCCTTCTTGTGTGAGCATTTTGGATTGGGGTGAGTGGAGAAAAGTGGTTTTTAATGAATATGGTGTTGGAGTGTGAGCAGGTTAACATTTCTGAAGGAATTCAGGGAAACTGGTAAGCCTGACTTGAGTCTTGGAGGTGGGAAGTGCCTGTACTTTGAAGAAGGGGAGCAGGGATGTTGCAGTTAAAGGGTCATCTGAATTGTGGTGTCAGCACATTTCTGGCAAGACAAAGATTGAATTAATGATGGTGAGTATGTTTACCTTTTTTATTTTGGGGGGGAGAGGGGGGAGGTGTCACTCTACCTTGGTTAGACATGATCAGTGAGATAAAAATAAATTAATATATTCAAGCATTTCTGATACAGGTATCACTTCTTCCTTTATGGCATTTCAGGACTTTGAGCTACCAGAAGATGTAGATGCTCTACTGAAGGAATGGCAGCTATATGATGATGCTACTGCTAATGGTATAGCACTGTTATGGGGTCCCCGGCCGTTCAACATGCGTTCTGGTACTATGAGAAGAGCTATTGATGTCCCTCTGGTTAAGATGTGGTATCGTGAACACTGCCCTCCAGGCCAACCAGTTAAAGTTAGTATTATATTTTGATGTTTGTCTAAAATGCTAAACATTATCTTTATTTTTCAAAGGCAAGTGTAAAGTTGTCTGTCAAATATAAGTAATGATTTTAACTTAATCATCATGATTTAACCCTTTTACTGTCACTACCCTCCCAAATTTAAGTGCTCAGTGTAGTAGTCCCCCACCCCCCTACCTCCCAAAACATTTTTTTTTTTTAACAAGTCGGCTATCTCCCACTGAGGCAGGGTGACCCAAAAAAAGAAAGAAAATCCCCAAAAAGAAAATACTTTCATCATTCAACACTTTCACCTCAGTCATACATAATCACTCTTTGCAGAGGAGCTCAGATACGACAGTTTAGAAGTCCCTCCAAACTGCCAATATCCCAAACCCTTCTTTTAAAGTGCAGGTATTGTACTTCCCATTTCCAGGATTCAAGTCCAACTAAATCAATTAACTGGTTTCCCTGAATCCCTTCACACAATATTACCCTGCTCTCACACCAACAGCTCGTCAGGTCCCAAAAACCATTCGTCTCTATTCACTCCTATCTAACACGCTCACACATGCTTGCTGGAAGTCCAAGCCCCTCGCCCACAAAACCTCCTTTACCCCCTCCCTTCCAACCTTTTCGAGGACGACCCCTACCTCGCCTTCCTTTCCCTACAGATTTATACGCTCTCCAAGTCATTCTACTTTGATCCATTCTCTCTAAATGACCAAACCACCTCAACAACCCCTCTTCAGCCCTCTGAAAGCACAATGTCATTTTTTTTTACTTATACAATCAACCCCCAGTTCTCATTATTAATCCGTTCCAGAGGGCCCGTCGATCACCGGTTTGGTAGAACTCCGATTCTATTTTCCCCATAAGAAATATTATTTATTTTTTAACACATCGGCCGATTCCCACCAAGACAGGGTGGCCCGAAAAAGAAAAACTTTCATCATCATTCACTCCATCACTGTCTTGCCAGAGGGGTGCTTTACACTAGTTATAAAACTGCAACATTACCACCCCTCCTTCAGAGTGCAGACACTGTACTTCCCATCTCCAGGACTCAAGTCCGGCCTGCTGGTTTCCCTGAATCCCTTCATAAATGTTACTTTGCTCACACTCCAACAGCACGTCAAGTATTAAAAACCATTTGTCTCCATTCACTCCTATCAAATACGCTCACACATGCTTGCTGGAAGTCCAAGCCCCTCGCACACAAAACCTCCTTTACCCCCTCCCTCCAACCTTTCCTAGGCCGACCCCTACCCCGCCTTCCCTCCACTACAGATTTATGCACTCGAAGTCATTCTGTCTCGTTCCATTCTCTCTACATGTCCGAACCACCTCAACAACCCCTCCTCAGCTCTCTGGATAATAGTTTTGGTAATCCCACACCTCCTAATTTCCAAACTCTGAATTCTCTGCATTATATTCATACCACACATTGACCTCAGACATGACATCTCCACTGCCTCCAGCCTTCTCCTCATTGCAACATTCATCACCCTTGCTTCACACCCATATAAGAGTGTTGGTATAACTATACTCTCATACATTCCCCTCTTTACTTCCATGGACAAAGTTCTTTGTCTCCACAGACTCCGAAGTGCTCCACTCACCCTTTTTCCCTCATCAATTCTATGATTCACTTCATCCTTCATAGACCCATCTGCTGACATGTCCACTCCCAAATATCTGAATACATTCACCTCCTCCATACTCTCTCCCTCCAATCTGATATCCAATCTTTCTTCACCTAATCTTTTTGTTATCCTCATCACCTTACTCTTTCCTATATTCACTTTCAATTTTCCTCTTTTACACACCCTACCAAATTCATCCACCAACCTCTGCAACTTCTCTTCAGAATCTCCCAAAAGCACAGTATCATCAGCAAAAAGCAACTGTTACAACTCCCACTTTGCATTTGATTCTTTATCTTTTAACCCCACACCTCTTGCCAAGACCCTCGCATTCACTTCTCTTACAACCCCATCTATAAATATATTGAACAACCACGGTGACATCACACATCCTTGTCTAAGGCCCACTTTTACTGGGAAATAGTCCTCTTCCCTCCTACACACACTAACCTGAGCCTCACTATCCTCATAAAAACTCTTCACTGCTTTCAGTAACCTACCTCCTATTCCATACACCTGCAACATCTGCCACATTGCCCCCCTATCCACCCTAACATACGCCTTTTCCAATTCCATAAATGCCACAAAAACCTCTTTACCCTTATCCAAATACCTGTTCACCTATGTTTCACTGTAAACACTTGGTCTACACACCCCCTACCTTTCCTAAAGCCCCTTGTTCATCTGCTATCCTGCTTTCTGTCTTACTCTTAATTCCTTCAATAATAACTCTACCATACACTTTACCAGGTACACTCAACAGACTTATTCCCCTATAAATTTTGCACTCTCTTTTGTCCCCTTTGCCTTTATACAAAGGAACAATACATGCTCTCTGCCAATCCCTAGGTACCTTACCCTCTTCCATACATTTATTAAATAAGAGTACCATCCACTCCAAAACTATATCCCCACCTGCTTTTAACATTTCTATCTTTATCCCATCAATCCCAGCTGCCTTACCCCCTTTCATTCTACCCACTGCCTCACGAACTTCCCCCACACTCACAACTGGCTCTTCCACACTCCTACAAGATGTTATTCCTCCTTGCCCTATACACGAAATCACAGCTTCCCTGTCTTCATCAACATTTAACAACTCCTCAAAATATTTCCTCCATCTTCCCGATACCTCTAACTCTCCATTTAATAACTCTCCTCTCCTATTTTTAACTGTCAAATCCATTTGTTCCCTAGGCTTCCTCAACTTATTAATCTCACTCCAAAACTTTTTCTTATTTTCAACAAAATTTGTTGATAACATCTCACCCACTCTCTCATTTGCTCTCTTTTTACATTGCTTCACCACTCTCTTAACCTCTTTTTCTCTCCATATACTCTTCCCTCCTTGCATCACTTCTACTTTGTAAAAACCTCTCATATGCTAACTTTTTGTTCCTTACTACTCTTTACATCATCATTCCACCAATCGCTCTTCTTCCCTCCCTCACCCACTCGCCTGTAACCACAAACTTCTGCTGAACACACTAACATTACATTTTTAAATCTACCTCATACATTTTCGACCCCATTGCCTACACTCTCACTAGCCCATCTATCCTCCAATAGTTGTTTATATCTTACCCTAACTGCCTCCTCTTTTAGTTTATAAACTTTCACCTCTCTCTTACTTACTGCTTCTATTTTCCTTGTATCCCATCTACCTTTTACTCCCACTGTAGCTATAACTAAAAAGTGATCTGATATATCTGGGGCCCCTCTATAAACATGTACATCCTGAAGTCTACTCAACAGTCTTTTATCTACCAATACGTAGTCCAACAAACTACTGTCATTTCGCCATTAAAAAATAATGGAAATAAAATTAATCCGTTCCAGACATCCAAAAGTATTAAAATAAAATATTTTTTAGAACTTTTTGACATTAAATTACACACAATTTTATGAGAAATAAAGAAATAATAGTACAATAACATGTCACTTACATTTATTGAAGAGTTATTGATGTGTGCAAGACGGGAAGAGGGGAGAGGATGGAGTAGTATGCTAGTGTTTGGAAGGGGAATCCCCTTCCGTTAACACTGCAGGTGGCAAGTTCTTTTCTGGGGTTACTGGCCTTTTTCTTTTAATGCCACACTCCCTGCATGCCTGCTACACTCCCTGCATGCCTGCTACACTCCCTGCATGATTGCCACACTCCCTGCATGCCTGCCACACTCCCTGCATGCCTGCCACACTCCCTGCATGCTGCACACTCCCTGCATGCCTGCCACATCCCTGCATGCCTGCCACACTCCCTGCATGCCTGCACACTCCACTCTCCCTGCATGCCTGCTACACTCCCTGCATGCCTGCTACACTCCCTGCATGCCTGCTACACTCCCTGCATGCCTGCTACACTCCCTGCATGCCTGCTACACTCCTGCATGCCTGCTATCATGCTCTCCCTGCATGCCTGCTACACTCCCTGCATGCCTGCTACACTCCCTGCATGCCTGCTACACTCCCTGCATGCCTGCTACACTCCCTGCATGCTGCCTCCTGCATGCTCTACACTCTGCATGCCTGCTACACTCCCTGCATGTCCTGCATAGCACTCCCTGCATGCCTGCTACACTCCCTGCATGCCTGCTACACTCCCTGCATGCCTGCTACACTCCCTGCATGCCTGCTACACTCCCTGCATGCCTGCTACACTCCCTGCATGCCTGGCTGCTACACTCCCTGCATGCCTGCTACACTCCCTGCATGCCTGCTACACTCCCTGCATGCCTGCTACACTCCCTGCATGCCTGCTACACTCCCTGCATGCCTGCTATCCTGCCACTCATGCCTGCTACACTCCCTGCATGCCTGCTACACTCCCTGCATGCCTGCTACACTCCCTGCATGCCTGCTACACTCCCTGCATGCCTGCTACACTCCCTGCATGCCTGCTACACTCCCTGCATGCCTGCTACACTCCCTGCATGCCTGCTACACTCCCTGCATGCCTGCTACACTCCCTGCATGCCTGCTACACTCCCTGCATGCCTGCTACACTCCCTGCATGCCTGCTAGCACTCCCTCGCATGCCTGCTACACTCCCTGCATGCCTGCTACACTCCCTGCATGCCTGCTACACTCCCTGCATGCCTGCTACACTCCCTGCATGCCTGCTACACTCCCTGCATGCCTGCTACACTCCCTGCATGCCTGCTACACTCCCTGCATGCCTGCTACACTCCCTGCATGCCTGCTACACTCCCTGCATGCCTGCTACACTCCCTGCATGCCTGCTACACTCCCTGCATGCCTGCACATCCTGCATGCCTGCTCACCCTGCATGCCTTCACTCCTGCATGCCTGCTACACTCCCTGCATGCCTGCTCCCTCCCTGCATGCCTCTACACTCCCTGCATGCCTGCTACACTCCCTGCATGCCTGCTACACTCCCTGCATGCCTGCTACACTCCCTGCATGCCTGCCACCTCCTGCCTGCATGCCTGCTACTCCCTGCATGCCTGCTACACTCCCATGCCTGTCACTCCTGCACTACATCCGCATCACTCCCTGCATGCCTGCTACACTCCCTGCATGCCTGCTACACTCCCTCATGCCTGCATCTGCTGCTGCTACACTCCCTGCATGCCTGCTACACTCCCTGCATGCCTGCTACACTCCCTGCATGCCTGCACACTCCCTGCATGCCTGCTACACTCCCTGCATGCCTGCTACACTCCCTGCATGCTACCTCTGCATGCCTCTACACTCCCTGCATGCCTGCTACACTCCCTGCATGCCTGCTACACTCCCTGCATGCCTGCTACACTCCCTGCATGCCTGCTACACTCCCTGCATGCCTGCTACACTCCCTGCATGCCTGCTACACTCCCTGCATGCCTGCTACACTCCCTGCATGCCTGCTACACTCCCTGCATGCCTGCTACACTCCCTGCATGCCTGCTACACTCTTTACCACAGGCTTGGCACTAGGAGCTTTCTTGGGGCCCATGGTGGCTTATTTAGCAGTTGCAAGCACTAAAAACAGTGGAATAATGACAATATACTGGTATGAATGCGTGGGTGGTGGTCACTCTCGCTTGTAAACAATAGCACACTGACGCTTCGTGGAGTACCCGGGCCCAGCTGGGCCACGCGTAAGCGTCCGGGATGAATAGCCAACTCCTAGCGGATCGGCTAATACCGAGCCAAAATTCTCGTCAAAAAACCCGTCGAACACCAATTTGGACTACCTTCGACGCCGTCGAGCACCGGGGTTTGACTGTAAATGCATATAAATGCCAGATAACAAGTTTACACTAACATATATTAAGTTAGCAATAGAACTAGGCATCAAAAACAATAAAAAGTAAAATACGCACACAGTACACTCATTACTTACCTTAAAATATTTGTAGTCTTAATGTAGGGTGAGATGGGAGTCGTATTTATTTGTAGGAAACATTTATAGTACATTATACCAGTTTTCACATCTAAATTCTATAAAGTCAAAGGAAAACTGTTGCAATAGAGAATGATGAATGTAGATCAAGAACATTATTTTTTATTATAGCATGAAAGACATGCACACTTTCCCTTGAATTGTTTATGAACTTTTCACAGGAAAATATAATACACTTCACATAATTTGTAAAGCTGGTTCCCATACAGTGATTCGTGTATTCAGAGATAATGAAGTAAAAAATATTTCTGGTGTTCCTATGAGCACCAGCGAGCTAATTAATACTGAATCCCTACGTATGAACTTTGTGATGTAATGCTTCACCGAGACAATATTCAATGCTTTGCATAATGAGGCCTTAAGCTGTAGCTTATTTATGCCTTAATATTACATTGGATTTGCAAAACATTGTAATGTATCTGAACTAATTGAGTTAGGAATAGAAAACATATTTGAGTATATGGTAAAAAAAATTTTGAGGTTGGTTAGCTTTATACAGGTTTACCATTTTTTAAAAGTTCATTTTACTTTGTTCTTCAGGTACGTGTGTCCTACCAGAAGCTGTTAAAATACTATGTGCTCAATGCTTTGAAGCACCGTCCACCCAAGGCTCAGAAGAGACGGTACTTGTTCCGTTCCTTCAAGGCTACCAAGTTCTTCCAGACTACAACCTTAGATTGGGTTGAAGTTGGTCTGCAAGTCTGCCGTCAGGGATATAACATGCTCAATCTCCTTATTCATCGCAAGAACCTTAATTATTTGCATCTGGATTACAACTTTAACTTGAAACCTGTCAAAACACTGACAACAAAAGAGCGAAAGAAATCAAGGTTTGGTAATGCATTCCATTTGTGTCGTGAAATTTTGAGATTAACCAAATTGGTGGTTGATGCTCATGTGCAGTACAGATTGAATAATGTGGATGCTTTCCAGCTTGCAGATGGCCTTCAGTACATTTTTGCCCATGTTGGTCAGTTGACTGGTATGTATAGGTACAAATACAAACTCATGAGACAGATAAGAATGTGCAAAGATCTCAAGCATGTCATTTACTACAGGTTCAATACAGGTCAAGTAGGGAAAGGTCCTGGTTGTGGCTTTTGGGCTCCAGGATGGAGAGTATGGCTTTTCTTCATGAGGGGTATTACCCCATTATTGGAGCGTTGGTTGGGCAACCTCCTCTCTCGGCAGTTTGAGGGCCGACATAGTAAAGGTGTTGCCAAGACTGTGACCAAGCAGCGTGTGGAATCTCATTTTGATCTTGAACTGAGAGCCTCTGTCATGCATGACATTTTGGACATGATGCCTGAAGGTATCAAGCAAAATAAAGCTCGAACCATTCTTCAGCACTTGTCTGAGGCATGGCGATGCTGGAAAGCCAACATTCCATGGAAAGTACCTGGCCTCCCAACACCCATCGAGAATATGATTCTTCGATATGTGAAGATGAAGGCTGATTGGTGGACCAACACTGCTCATTACAACCGTGAGCGTATTCGCCGTGGTGCAACTGTAGACAAAACAGTTTGCAAGAAAAACATGGGTCGACTTACACGGTTATACCTGAAGTCTGAGCAGGAACGACAACACAACTACCAGAAAGATGGACCCTACATCAGTCCAGAGGAAGCAGTGGCCATTTATACTACTACTGTCCATTGGTTGGAATCTCGTCGCTTTGCTCCTATCCCTTTTCCTCCTCTCTCTTACAAGCATGACACAAAATTACTCATCCTGGCCTTAGAAAGATTAAAAGAAGCTTACAGTGTGAAATCACGTTTAAATCAGTCTCAGCGAGAGGAATTGGGTCTCATTGAGCAAGCTTATGACAACCCCCATGAAGCTCTGTCTCGCATAAAACGTCACTTGTTAACTCAAAGAGCTTTCAAAGAGGTAGGCATTGAATTCATGGATCTTTACAGTCATTTAATTCCAGTATATGATGTAGAGCCCCTTGAGAAGATTACAGATGCTTATCTGGACCAGTACCTCTGGTATGAAGCAGACAAACGGCGTCTGTTCCCACCTTGGGTTAAGCCTGGAGACTCTGAACCACCACCTCTTCTAGTGTATAAGTGGTGTCAGGGTATTAATAACCTTACTGATGTTTGGGATACAGCTGATGGAGAGTGTAATGTAATGCTTGAATCAAAGTATGAAAAATTATATGAAAAGATTGATCTTACATTGCTGAACAGATTGCTAAGATTGATTGTGGACCATAATATTGCTGATTACATGACAGCTAAGAATAATGTAGACATCAACTACAAAGATATGAACCACACGAACCGTTATGGCATTATCCGAGGTCTACAGTTTGCTTCATTTATTGTACAATATTATGGTCTAGTAATGGACTTGCTGGTTCTTGGTCTGAAACGTGCTGCAGACATGTCTGGTCCTCCTCAAATGCCCAATGATTTCTTGAACTTTCAGGATGTTGCCACAGAAACACAGCATCCAATCAGACTGTATTCTAGGTATATTGATAGAATACACATCTTCTTCCGCTTTTCAGCTGAGGAGGCAAAAGATCTCATCCAACGTTATCTGACAGAGCATCCTGATCCAAATAATGAAAATATTGTGGGCTACAACAACAAGAAGTGTTGGCCAAGGGATGCAAGAATGAGACTCATGAAACACGATGTCAACTTAGGGCGTGCTGTGTTCTGGGATATTAAAAACAGATTACCTCGATCTGTCACAACCATCAACTGGGAGAATTCATTTGTGTCTGTATATTCTAAAGACAACCCTAACCTATTATTTAACATGTCTGGATTTGAGTGTCGTATTCTGCCCAAGTGTCGAATGACACATGAAGAGTTCAAGCATAGGGATGGCGTGTGGAACCTGCAGAATGAAGTAACTAAAGAGCGAACTTCACAGTGCTTCTTGCGGGTGGATGATGAATCTATGCAGAGGTTCCACAATCGTGTCAGACAGATTCTCATGGCTTCTGGTTCTACAACATTTACCAAGATTGTTAACAAATGGAACACAGCCCTGATTGGGCTCATGACATATTACAGAGAGTCTGTAGTTAACACACAAGAACTTTTAGACTTGTTGGTTAAGTGTGAAAATAAGATTCAAACACGTATTAAGATTGGTTTGAATTCAAAGATGCCCTCCAGATTTCCTCCAGTAGTATTTTATACACCAAAAGAATTGGGAGGTCTTGGCATGTTGTCAATGGGTCATGTGCTTATTCCACAGTCTGATTTGAGATGGAGTAAACAGACTGATGTAGGAATAACCCATTTTAGATCTGGCATGAGCCATGATGAAGACCAACTTATTCCTAACCTTTATAGGTACATTCAACCCTGGGAAACAGAGTTTCTTGACTCTCAGAGAGTATGGGCTGAATATGCCCTTAAGAGACAGGAGGCAACTGCACAAAATAGACGTCTTACTCTGGAAGATTTAGAAGATTCTTGGGATCGAGGCATTCCTAGGATAAATACTCTCTTTCAGAAAGATCGTCACACACTGGCTTACGACAAAGGTTGGAGAATACGTACAGAATTTAAGCAATATCAGGTGCTTAAACAAAATCCTTTCTGGTGGACACATCAGCGCCATGATGGCAAGTTATGGAATTTAAACAACTACCGTACTGATATGATCCAAGCATTGGGTGGTGTAGAAGGTATTTTAGAACACACACTTTTTAAAGGCACCTACTTTCCCACATGGGAGGGTCTGTTTTGGGAAAAGGCATCAGGATTTGAAGAGAGTATGAAATACAAGAAGTTGACTAATGCCCAAAGGTCTGGTCTTAACCAGATTCCTAACCGTAGGTTCACTCTTTGGTGGTCACCAACCATTAACAGAGCCAATGTGTATGTGGGCTTCCAGGTGCAACTTGATTTGACTGGTATTTTCATGCATGGCAAAATTCCAACCCTCAAGATTTCTCTCATTCAGATTTTCCGTGCCCATCTTTGGCAAAAGATCCATGAATCTGTGGTAATGGATCTCTGTCAGGTCTTTGATCAAGAACTTGATGCTCTGGAGATTGAAACTGTACAAAAGGAGACTATACATCCTAGGAAATCATATAAGATGAATTCATCTTGCGCAGACATATTACTCTTTGCTGCATACAAATGGAACTACTCCAAGCCTTCACTATTAGCAGATTCAAAGGACACAATGGATGGCTCAACCACACAAAAGTACTGGATTGATGTTCAGCTCAGATGGGGGGATTATGATTCTCATGATGTTGAGCGGTATGCAAGGGCAAAGTTTTTGGATTACACTACTGATAATATGTCTCTGTACCCATCTCCTACAGGTGTGTTGATTGCAATTGATCTAGCCTACAACTTACACAGTGCATATGGTAACTGGTTCCCAGGAGCTAAACCTTTGATACAGCAAGCCATGGCAAAGATTATGAAAGCTAATCCAGCTCTGTATGTGTTGCGTGAGCGCATACGTAAGGGTCTCCAGCTTTACTCTTCTGAACCCACTGAACCATACCTCTCTTCTCAGAATTATGGTGAATTATTCTCCAATCAAATTATTTGGTTTGTGGATGACACTAATGTGTACAGAGTAACTATTCATAAGACTTTTGAGGGTAATCTTACAACAAAACCAATCAATGGAGCAATTTTCATCTTTAACCCTCGTACAGGTCAGCTCTTTTTGAAGATCATTCATACGTCTGTATGGGCGGGCCAGAAGCGTCTTGGTCAGCTGGCCAAATGGAAAACAGCTGAGGAAGTTGCTGCTTTAATCAGGTCTTTACCTGTTGAAGAACAGCCAAAGCAGATCATTGTAACTCGAAAGGGTATGTTGGATCCTCTTGAGGTGCATTTGCTTGATTTCCCCAATATTGTGATCAAGGGTTCTGAGCTGCAACTGCCCTTCCAGGCTTGCCTTAAGGTGGAGAAATTTGGAGATCTTATCCTGAAAGCTACAGAGCCACAGATGGTTTTGTTTAATCTTTATGATGATTGGCTAAAGAATATTTCTTCTTACACAGCCTTCTCTCGTCTCATTCTCATATTAAGAGCTCTTCATGTCAATAATGATCGTACGAAGGTTCTACTGAAACCTGATAAAACTACCATCACAGAACCTCATCATATCTGGCCCTCTCTTACAGATGAAGACTGGGTTAAAGTTGAAGTACAGCTCAAGGATCTTATTCTTGCTGATTATGGCAAAAAGAACAATGTAAATGTAGCATCCCTTACCCAGTCAGAGATCAGAGATATTATTCTAGGTATGGAAATCAGTGCACCATCAGCACAAAGGCAGCAGATTGCAGAAATTGAAAAGCAAACTAAGGAACAGTCTCAACTTACAGCTACAACCACCAGGACTGTCAACAAGCATGGTGATGAGATTATAACTTCTACTACCAGTAATTATGAAACTGCAACTTTCAGTAGCAAAACAGAATGGAGGGTAAGAGCAATTTCTGCTACAAATCTTCACCTGAGAACAAACTATATTTATGTATCATCTGATGACATAAAAGAAACTGGTTTCACTTACATCTTACCCAAAAATGTGTTGAAGAAATTCATCATCATCTCTGATCTTCGCACACAAATAGCTGGCTATCTGTATGGTGTTAGTCCTCAAGACAATCCTCAAGTAAAGGAAATCAGGTGTATTGTCATGCCACCACAGTGGGGAACTCATCAAATGGTTCATCTACCACACAAACTACCTACTCATGAATTTTTGAATGAGCTGGAGCCTCTTGGATGGATTCATACTCAGCCTAATGAACTGCCACAACTCTCTCCCCATGATATTACCACGCATGCCACTGTCATGGCTGACAACAGTTCATGGACCACAGACCGTACAATAGTTATCACATGTTCATTTACTCCAGGGTCTTGTTCATTGCAGGCATACAAACTCACACCATCTGGTTTTGAATGGGGCCGTAATAACAAAGACATGGGTAACAATCCGAAAGGTTATTTACCCTCCCATTATGAGAAAGTTCAAATGCTTCTGTCTGATCGCTTCCTTGGTCTTTTCATGACACCCTTGCAAGCTTCTTGGAACTATAATTTCATGGGAGTACGTCATGATCCCAACATGAAGTATGATTTGCAATTAGCCAGTCCTAAAGAATTTTACCATGAGGTTCATCGTCCAGCTCACTTCCTCAACTTCTCATCTCTGGACGAAGCAGATACTGCTGGGGCAGACAGAGATAACTCTCTAGAGTAAATAGGAATAGATATTGTTGATAGTATGCTTATTTGAAAAATCTATGCTCTTTTAAGGTTCATATTAAACTGGGAAGAAATTAGTAAATGGTATAATATATTGCCAATTTTTTAATGAATGTTAGTTCTTAATATAACATGAATGCAGTATATATAATGATTTTAACATTGAATTTTGGAGTGACATCTGAACTGTCGTATCTGTTCACCTCTGCAAAGACAGTGATTGTGTGAATGATGGTGAAAGTGTTTCTTTTTTTCTTTTCTTTTTTGGGTCACCCTGCCTTGGTGGGAGACGGCCAGCGTGTTGAAGAAAAAAAAAAAGGACAGTTGATTGAGTGAATGTTAGTGTGTTTTCTTCTCTGGGTTACCCTGCCTTGGCAGATGACAACCATTGAGTTAAAAAAAAAATATTTTCATTTGGTTAGATGGTAAACAATAAATATGATTAATGTCAATTGTAAAAAAAATTGTTTCTGTGCTGAATAACCCAAATGGTTTCAGTATTTTTTTGTGAATATAATAATGCTGACTATTTTCTGTGGAAAACAAATTTTTTTTAGTTGCACCACTATATATATATAAATATATATTATTAAACAAATAAAAGTATTAAACTTGAATTTCAGCTTTTTTTTTCAACCTTAAGCACCAGGCCATCAAGACTTTTATGTTATAAGTACTATTTTTGCTTTATTAACAGGATTTTACTGTTGGGTCATAGGTCCACGTACTCTTTCCACTTTTCTTCTCTCGTTCATAACACTGGTCTGCATGATTTTTTTTATTGACTATGGTATCTTTTCCGGTATAGTATATGTACAGTGGAACCCTGAGTTTCGTCCGCCCTGAGAATCGGACGCTTCGAGTTTAGAACTGGTTTTTTTTTTTGGCTAAATTTTGTCCCGAGTTTTGCACTGTGCCCAGTGTTTCGTCCCGTGTGATTTCCTCTATTCTGTTTATTTCAATATACAGTACACTACTGTATAAACATTTAAAAATATACCAGAAATGTTATAAATGGTACAAAGGTGACATTAACCCTTTGAGGGTCCAGAGGCCAAATATTAAGAGTGACAGCCAGGGTCCAAGAATTTAAAAAAAAAAAATCTTTTTTTTTATGAAATGGTAGAGAATCTTTTTCTGAAGGTAATAAAACAAAAAGTATGAAATTTGATGGAAAATTGATGAAATTACGCTCTTGTGAATTTTGCTGCATCAGAGATATTTACGCATTGGCGATTTTGCTGAATTTCACTCCCATTTTAGGCCAATTACATTATTCCAGTCGACCAAATTCTTAGCTATTTCGCTAGTATTTCTTCTATTTTATCGAATGAGCACAAGAAATCGCCCAGTCAGCTTTTTCAACTACCCAATAACGTGATTGAAAATTGGTAATTTGGAAAATTTAACAAAGTTCAAAATATTTCAATTTCAAAATAGGGTCCAGAATAAACAATGCAAGCATTCCTGGCACTAAACTAACATTTCCTCTGTTTATTAGTTATGTTTTCAGGCTTTACAAATTAATTCCATTTTTATTTTTTATTCACATAATGAATTTTTATTCACATCAAAAAATGGATTTACTGTTATGCAATATTGTAATGTATAAATAATATTAGCACATTCGTGAACGTATATTAGACCCACCAGCTGACGTGTATTAGATGCATGACGTCATTTGTTTACTCTTGAACATCGGCAAAAATTGAACATTTCCACTACTTGGAGCTCAAGTTTCTAGCCATTTTCAGTACTAAAACCAATTAAAATCATCTCTATTTCTGTAATATATCTTCCATTCTATCAAATGTGACCAAGAAATTGCGAATGCAACTGTAAAAACCATTTGAAAAAACACAGCAAAATCGCTATTTTAACCCTTTCAGAGTCGAGACCCTCAATCCTTAACTTCCACTCAGGGTCGAAAAATTTGAAAAAAAAAAAAAAAAATTCATATGAAATGATAGTTTTTTGTGAGTGTTATAGGCAAAAAAAAATTTTTTTTGCTATCAATACTTACCGAGATATGGTTGATTATAATAATAATAATACCGAGATATGGAGGCATGAAGTTGACAGAAATTGAACCGCTTACGGCAACATCGCCGACTGCCAGTACCCAGTAATAGTTTTTAATTTTTTATTTATTTTTTTTATTTTATAATATTTTTTTTTTCAATTAACTTTTATGGCCTGTGAGACCAATATAAAGACTATTTGGTATATATTCACTCGTTGTATACTACACAATAACCACACAAACTTTGCTGTCATTATATTGTTTACAAAACATGTTTACACAAACCAATAATATAAAATGTTTATTACTATTTTTCTATCATATATATAGACATATAGAGTCACTGGACATGTTCCTAGAACTGCAAGAGGTTCAGAAAGCTTGTAGTTGTGTGGGGGTGGGTGGACTTTTAAATATGCTGAGTCATCGGCGTGTTGTCACAAAGATGCATCATACCACTCACTCACTATTTGTCACTGCCTTCCACAACACAACTTCCTCTCCACCAACCTACCTTCCTTCCTTTCCTTCATTCATTCCTTCCTACCTACCTACCTTTCCTCCTTTCCTTCATTCCTTTTCCTTCCTACCTACCTTCCCTCCTACCTACCTACCTTCCCTCCCTTCCTTCCTTCCCTCCCTTCCTTCCTTCCCTCCCTTCCTTCCTTCCTACCTCCATTCCCTCCTCCCTACCTTTCCTTCTTCCTACCTACCTTTCCTTCTTCCTACCTACCTTCCCTTCTTCCTACCTACCTTCCTTCCTCTCATCTCTTCCTTCCTACCTACCTTCCCTCCTTCCTTACTTCTTCCTTCCTTCCTTTCTTCCTTCAAGTAACTTTTATGGCCTGTGAGACCAATATAAGGTACATATATTGTATGTATATAAATCACTCGTATGCTACACAATAACCGCACAAAAATTGTCATTATATTGTTTATAAAACATGTTGTTTATTACTATTTTTCTATCTCGTATACACACACACAGTCACTGGATACTTCCTAGAACTGGTACAGCTTCGGTAAGCTTGTAGTTGTTGTGTGGGGGTGGACTTGTAAACCACCCTCACTGCCTGTCAACACTCATCCCTGCCTCCCCACCCCACCAACCCACATGGAAATAAGTCACTGTCTGACTCTTTTGGATTATCCTAGGTTCATGGTCTCCTTCATTCCTTCCTACCTACCTACCTTCCTTCCTTCCTACCTACCTTCCCTCCTTCCTACTTACCTACCTTCCCTCCCTTGATTGAGTCGTTCTGCTGCAAGCGGTGGATGAATGATAAGACTTCGGAGGCTCCTTACTTTATTGACGATAACGTGAGGGTACACAGGCAGTGTGTTTGTGCCCATGTGAGGGAGAGAGGAGTAGGCCTGTTGACTCTAGGATGCCTGGATGAGAAGTGAGAGAGACAAGCGTGGGCAGGCTGAAGTGGGTATGCCCACCAGGCTTGTCCTCTGGGGGAAATTATGGGAACTAGGCATGTAGGCTTACTGGCTACATTTTGCTTGGCCACCTACCCATGGTCAACCCTGACCATGACTGGCTGTAAAAAAAATTTGGTCTCTCTCTCGCAAGAACAGGGCACAGAACACAAAATAAAAACATATATACTATATATACACATGTGGATGTGGAAAAAAACAACTTCCTACAGAGGGAAGAAAAAAGGGTGTGCTACGTGGTATAAGGCAGTGAGCATCGATGAGCATCACTGCACACCTTCCTGTGTCTGGACAGATACTGCAACACAGGAAACATCACTGTGGCTGAGCTATGACGTAACAGGGTACGGTCTCCTCTGGAACGGTGAAGCAGTCATCGTAGTAGTCGTTGCAGGGTTCACTAGCACAACCTGCTAGTGTCCTCGAGTGAGGTGTCAGTAGTCGCAACTGGACAGGACTTCTGCTGGCAAGCGACTCAGGAGGACTTTCTCAACTGGTACTGTCACTGTAGAGCGAGTCATGGCAGAGACGACACGGCGAAACATCTGGAGGTCACAACAGCATACACCTTACTGCAGTGAGTGGGCTAGCAGTCAAAGTGACATCATCTTTGTGCAGGCTGCTCACTGAAGCTGTGACACGAGGCTGACAGTTGCCTGCCGACAGGCTAACTGCAGCTTGACAAGTGCCATTCTCTCGACAGTTGAAGTTACAGCAGAGGATGGTCTAAGTGTCCTCAGACTGGTCTCTACATATAACTGCACTCTGATGGTCAGAAGGTGAAGTGGAACGGGTCTAGACGGGGGAATTGTCACGGGTATGATTCAGCAGGGCATTATGAGCAGTGAACAATAAAAGTTTTTGTACAAGGGGCTCAGACGCTCGTAACTGATGCCTGAACTGACTGATGTGAGCGCAGGTCATGGGGTCACACCGGGTGACAAAGTAACACACACGAGGTGCTACACTGGTCTGGGCGAACATACTGTGGTCCCCACACAGCTGTGCTCAAGACTACACAGGACACACGGAAAACTGCACATGCGATACAACATGGCTTACTAGCAAGTGACGCTTTTCTGTGCAAAAATCGACACTAAACCACACACGAACATGTGAGAACACTGACTGAGAGGAAATAATTAACACATGACATATATCTTCTCTCAAACTTCTCGACAATGCTGAAAATAAAATGCTCACTGTGAAAACAGAACACGTGACATCATGTGGTGATGTCAGGCATGACGTCGTGAGGTGATGTCATGGGGTGACATCGCGAGGTGACATCAAGCAACATCGTGGGTGATGTCATGAAGTCGGGCAGCATCGTGGGTGACATCGTAAAGTTGGGCAGCAGACCACAGCGTGGCTTGGGTGGTCTGGCTTGGTAACCCACGTGGCTTGAGAAACAGCGTGGGCCGCTGTGGCGTGGAGTTGCCAGGACGCCACTCATATTTCTCGGAGAAATTTGACAAATTTTGGCCTGGATCCTGATTGTATCTGTGTCTGGATGCTGAGACTTGCAGACTCAACATCAGGATAACTCGTTGAGAGACGGATGCTTCTTGTGTAGGCTGATGAAGTGAAGACAACTTCATTCCTCTTCCTTCCTCTCCTCCGGGCAAACACATCTGCTGCGAGGCACCGCTGTCACCATTTATAATGAGAGTTGATTATGTCGTCGTTGCAGGTGGGGTAGCAATGCCCATGGCCCGGGAGGGCCATGCCCATGCAAGGGAGAAGGAATAGGCCTGTTGACTCTAGGATGCCTGGACGAGAAGTGAGAGAGACAAGCATGGGTAGGCTGAAGTGGGTATGCCCACCAGGCTTGCCCTCTGGGGGAAACTATGGGAACTAGGCATGTAGGCTTACTGGCTACATCCCTCCTACCTATCTTCCCTCCTTCCTTCCTTGCTTCTTCCTTCCTTCCTTCTGGTTTCCTAGGCATTGCTTTCAGTCACAAACTCCTCAAAACCATGAAATTCATCTTCACTGATACTTCCATCTGTGTTTGAACTGTCACTTGGGAACAAAAGAGTCCCAATTAGCAGAGGAGTGAAGAGTTTTTTGGCCCTAGACATGGTGAACAAGGTGTACTAAAATGGTGTTCCCACAATGCACCACTGGGTCCCCGATTTTTTTCCTGACCACACAGACCCATTCTCTCACATCTAGCCCTACCAGCTTTTTCCCACTTGATTTGAGGGCGCTAGAATTTACTTGTACTAGTACGGCACCAACCCTGAAAGGGTTAATCCAAATATACGGTCGCAGTTTTTTTATCGTTATACACTGCATGCTGCAGTATTTGTTTTGTGTGGTGCACACTTACCACATAGATGCATTCTCTCATATCTAGGCCCAAATTTACCGTTTACAGCTTATCTGAGTGAGCTGATCTCAAGCCATAGTTCTATGGCTTGGACCCAGGCTTGAAAGCCATAGAACTACGGGACAGACCCTCAGAGGGTTAAAAAATATCAAAGATGGTTGACAAACCCACTACCATTATAGTATACAGAGGTACCTCGGTTTTCGTACAGCTCCCAACTTGAACAATTATGTAAGTGTATTATTGTAAGTATTTTTGGGGGTCTGAAATGGACTAATCTAATTTACATTTGTCCTTATGGGAACAAATTCGTTCGGTAACGGCGCTCGAACAGCATTCTGGAATGAATTATCGACGAAAACCGAGCTCAGAGAGTAGAGAAACTCTCAAAACTCTTCAAAGGTACCACTGTACTCCTCACTTAGCGACGAATTCGTTTAACAACGTGGTCTTAGGAACGGAACTCCATCAAATGAGGAGAGGCTGTATAATCAAAAGGAAGCGCTAAACCCACTAGAGCCATACCTCGCTGATATGTACAGTGGTACCCCGAGTTTCAGACATAATTCGTTCCAGAAGGCTGTTCGAGTGCCGTTACCGAAACAAATTTGTTCCCATA
Organism: Cherax destructor; assembly: GCA_009830355.1. Classification (NCBI taxonomy): domain Eukaryota; kingdom Metazoa; phylum Arthropoda; class Malacostraca; order Decapoda; family Parastacidae; genus Cherax; species Cherax destructor. The sequence goes on along the minus strand of WNWK01000569.1, from coordinate 246,743 downwards.
AGGAATAATGTAAATTAGATTAGTCCATTTCAGACCCCAAAAAATATACTTACAAAAGCACTTACAATAATACACTTACAGTGGAACCTCAGTTTTCGTGCACCTCCAAACTCAAACAATTATGTAAGTGTATTTTCGTAAGTGCTTTTGTAAGTGTACTTTTGGGGGGTCTGAAATAACTAATCTAATTTACATTTGTCCTTATGGGAACAAATTCGTTTGGTAACGGCACTCAAACAGCATTCTGGAAAGAATTTTCAATGAAAACCGAGGGTCCACTGTTCATAATTGTTCGAGTTGGGAGCTGTACCACTGTATCTGTAATAATAATGTAATTATATTCATAGGGGTCATGTAGTGTTGTATCTATGAATATATAAATAAATTGTAAGGAATAATCTCTGTGCAGGTTAAGAAGAACTGTGGAATTTGCATTTACTCAAGACAGGCTTATCAGGCTGTCCTGACAGTCCAGCCTCTGTCCCATCCATTAAAGTACACACCAACTTCATTTCAGATGCCTTGACATGCTTGATTTCTCAGCCCACATCTCTGGCAGTGCTTCCTTTACTAAGAAGTCTTCAGTTTCTTAACCCTTTCACTGTAGGTGCCGTAGTATTATGGCTTGAAAGCCAGTGTTGGTGCCGTAATATTACGCCAAAATTCTAGTGTCTTCAAACCTAGCGGGAGAAAGCTGGTAGACCTACATGTGAGAGAATGGGTCTGCCTGGTCAGTGTGCGAAGTATAAAAAAAATCCTGCAGCACGCAGTGCATGAGAAAAAAAAACTCCGACCGTGTTTTTGGTTTAAAACGCCGACTTTGAGGTGTATTTTCATATGGTATTTATGGTTGTATTCTCGTTTTCTTGGTCTCATTTGATAGAATGGAAAGATATGTTACAGAAATAGAGATGATTTTGATTGGTTTCACGATGAAAAGTACCTTGAAATTGAGCTCAAAGTAGCGGAAATGTTCGATTTTTGCTGATGTTCAAGAGTGAAGAAATGACATCACCGTCCAATACGTGTCCAACTGGCCAGTCTAATACACAGTCACGAATGGGCTGACATTATTAATACAATTATTACAATAATGCAGTAGTCTGCATAACAGTAAATCTTCTATTTTTTGTGTGAATAAAAATTCCAAATGGAAAGCAAGAGTAATATAAGAGGGGCCTGGAGACACGACTAATGAACAGAGAAAATGTTATTTTAGTGCCAGGAATGTCTTCATTGTTTATTCTGGACCCTATTTTGAAATTTGTGTGAAATTGGCCAAATTGCCAATTTCTGACCACTTTATTGGGTAGTTGAAATCGGTAAATGGGCAGTTTCTTGTACTCAATCGATAGAATAAATGGAGTTTAGTGAAATAGCTATGAGTTTGGTAGACTGGAACAATGGAATTGACTGAAAATAGGGCTCAAAGTCTGCAAAACCGCCGATGTGTATATATCGCCGCTAACTTCACGAGAGCGTAATTCCATAAGTTTTCCATCAAATTTCGTACTTTTGGTGTCATTGCCATCAGGAAAAGATTATGATTTCATAAAAAAAATTTTTTTGTTTTTAAATTCTTTGACACAGAGCAATTTTGTAAGCAGGGGTCTCCACAGTGAAAGGGTTAATTTATTGAGACTTGCTTCAGTAACCGAAACTCCCATCCTTGTAGTAGATATCCTTTCCTAAACGCCTCCATTCTCCATCCATCACATTCATCAGTGCCATGCAGTACTGTGTGACCCTTATGGGTTTATCACTTTCCACTCTTCAACATCCCTCATGTCAGTCTCACACTATGCAAAAATGCCGGAACCGGTAAAGGATCCCCTGACTACTTATAAATTTAGGACTTTGCTAAAAAATCATCTTATCTCTCAATACTAACCAAATCAACCAAAACAACTGCTAACTAGTTATATTATGTGGCCTCTATAGTACTTTTAAACTTCTGCCAGTCCATGAAATATTACTGCCTGAACCATTAATTGTAATAGTTTTTATGTACAACTTCAAGATTATTATTCTTATAAACTTCCACCTTGACTACCTCGCATTAGTATTAAGATTAAATATGATTGTAATCAAGTAAACCACTTGTCTAGTTTTAAGTAATTACTATGTACTATCATCTTGTCTAGTTTTAAGTACACTGTACAGTAAACCGTCATATAAGACAAGTTTATGTATATGGCACGATTCGGGTATACCACGATTGAAGAATTGAGGCACAATTTTATGTAACACGTTGTAAAATTAATTTAACATGGTTCAGAGTGCGGGAGGGGAAAAAAATTCCCTTTTCGTCAAGCGGCTGCCTTGTGGATCAGCGGGGAAGACCTCCTGTCATCTCCTGCCACCACCATCCCAGCATTCATACTTCATACATGTTCAGCTTCTCTTCTCTCCTACAAGCTAGCTGTGTTTGTGAATTGTGTTTTAATCTTTTAATTAGTACCATATCTTGTATCTGCCAAGTAATCATGACACCCAGTAGTCATACCAGTGTTGATGAAAGTGGCAAGAAAAGGTATAAGCATTTAAGTCTTAGAATTAACAAAGAAAACAGATATATTAGACAAGAGATAATCTGTGGCTGTAATAGTGTCACTTTGTACACATAAAATGAGGTAAATATGAGTGTGTGACTGACTGACTTGACTGAATGACTTAAAGTTAGACTTTTTCACTGAAGAGGACCCTGAAACGGTGTCTAGATTATTATTATAATCAAAAGAACCGCTAAACCACAGGGGTTATACAGCAACGGTGTCTAGAGCAGCTGATGCCTTACCGTCAATTGTATAATGTACTGTAGGGTAAAATAGAACAGAAATCCCTTACAGAATTTATGCACACTCCAGTACAACCATCGACTTCAGTACCAGAACCTCTACCATCCACCTCAGCCCAGTAGGGCCACAGCATAACTCTCCACAAACACCAGCACCCACAATTTAAGGTAAGAAATACTATTATATTTTTGTTGTATTTGTAATCTTGTGCAGTAAAAACAACATAATACATCACGACAATGAACTACAATTACATATTCACTTTTATTTTTATAAGATGTGGAGGCCTAAAAAAAAAAGTTATTTGGCTTTTCTGAGGCTCTCAGGAATGTAACCCTATTTTTTCCATAAGTTCTTCAGTTCATCTAACACGGTTTTACCTAACACAGCGTTTTCAGGAATGTAACTACTGTGTTAAATGACGGTCTCCTGTAGTTACTATGTATTAGGATTAGTCTGCCCGAAATGTCCTGGCATGATAGTGGCTTTCTTTCTACTTAGCAAACCAAAATTGTAATTACACTGTAACCTTTACAAAGAAATAAACCTTTACTTTTACTTTACTTTACAAGTATAATTATAATACAGTACAGTAAATACATGTTTCAAATAGTATGAGTCATGTTGAGTTACTTCATCACAGAGTACAAATGGAAGAACTAAAAAAATAACAGCCACCTGCTTTGCAGGTGAGTCTTGCAAAGCAGATTGTTGAGTTTGCCTTTCTGGCGAAATGGTGATTGAATGAGTGATGGTGAAAGTTTTCTTTTTTGTCAGGTCACCATACCTTGGTGGGAGACTGTCGGAGTGTTAATTTCTTAATAATTTGCAAAACGGTTACCTTGATTCTTATCAAATTAGAATACAGTGGACCCCCGGTTTATGTCATTTTTTCGTTCAAGAATGGTGTTCAAGTGCCATTACCGAATGAATTTATTCCCATAAGTAATAATGTAAATTAGATTAGTCCTTTTAGACCCCCAAAAATACACTTACAAAAATAAACTTGCATAAAAGGGCGAGTTTGGAGACTATCGTAAACCGGGGGTCCACTGTACATATTAAGGAAAAATTAAAACAGATCAGTGGGCAAATATATATATATATATTTTTTATAAAAGTCAATTTTCTCCTACTGCTTTTTTTAAGGCACTCACCTCTTCTGGACATGCTACCCATACAACATTATCATTTCCGCTACCCATTTTGGCCCCCGTTGTCCTCTCAAACTTAAACTCTCTGTAAAAGCAGACATTGTATAATGTATATTATGCAGTTAGCAAAATAGGCTGGTAATAAAATGTCAATCTGAGTAATATGGAGTCAAGCTTGAGAAACTTAAATGTGATAATATGACAAGTTTTATAGTGGGGTAGTGAAAAAATATTTTATCCTTACTCAAAGTGAAGATCACATTGGGAAAAAATATACAGTAATTCATGTGCAACAGACCAATTATAATCATTCCAGGAAGCCTTATGGGGTTGAATTATTACATTCATGGGAGAACTGAGGTTAGATCCAAGTTAAGAGGAAAGCAGATCTGGTTCTTTGGATCAAGAGCCCTGTCACTGATATCAAGGAAACTCCCTTGAGAGGTGCAATGGGCGAAGTAGGGAGATGAGAATGCTCTTTCTTCTAGTGATACCTTTGCTTGATATAAAGAACTAGTGCTACCTTATCATTCCTTGGATCAAACATGATTATCTCCCAATTCCCCAGGTGCTATACACCTCCTACAGTTGTAGCACTTACCCATAAATATAATATAAAAAGTCAAATTTTTTCATATTCAATATTTTATAGTACAATAAACATACTTTTGAATACCTTTTGTCTCTTTACTTACATGATCACATTTTATATAATTTATTATAGAACTTTTTTTTCAGTTTCCAACAATTTCGTACAGGTCATTCGGCACTGCCTGGCCAAGGTGAAAGAAATATTAGAGGGAAAATATTGAGGAAAGGAAAACTGAAGAAATTTCCACCAAAAATAAAAAACCTAAACAATCTAATATTGATTTTAATAAATTTTTTGCTCAATATGAAAGGATAATGGGATTTTTAGGCTGAAAATTTCAGGAAGAGGTGTAAATGAAAAATCTATTTTATCATAAACTAAGATTTTAGACTTATTGTAACTATGAATCACATGAGTTTTATCAAGGGTCTGGCAGGTGACCACCCCACACCTCTATACCATACCCAGGTGCTGTATCACCCTTATGGGTTCAGAGATTCCCCATAATTATAATAATATATCTTACTACAAATAAAAAAAAACAAAAAACAGCACAATAACAGCCAAGTGTGTGAGGATTTGCATCCACTTCAACAAAGGTGGTGGTGGAGGCAAAAGCAAAACCATACACAAGGCCACCATTGTGCTACTTAAGGGTTGCCAGTTGTGCATCTTGCTTTATCTGCACCACAGTGGAACATCAGTATTGCAATGAAGATGTTGTCTTAATAGCTTCTACTGGTGTTGCAAATCTTTACACAGTGTCTAGCCATGATGGAATTTAGAGTAGAAACAAGTCCATGTACCCTCATCTGTCATTCCACTATGAAATCTCATTTTGTATTATCACAACTGATGAATTTTGTAAAAATCCACATTGACAAATATGTACATATGCTATCAGGAAAAACTGACATCTGAAGGTCTTAAAAGGGTTTTGATGCTTTAAAATGATTTCCAATGCAAGGAATTCAAGCAACCCTCCTTTTACTCAAATCAAATCTAGTTAATTCCCATTCTTCAGGTGTTCTATGACCCTTTTAGGTTTAGTTCTTTCCAAGAATAAAAAAAACTGGGGAATGGCTTTAAAATCCTATGATGCAGTCAAAGGTAAGCAGGAATATTTAAATGCCATACCTGCATACTCTTGCTGATGCATGACACTGAGTAACTCCTGTAAGGGCTATAATGTTAGCAACATTATTAGATTTCACTCCTGCTCCTGCCATGATCACAATACGTCCCCTTGCTGCTGTTACTAGTAAAGCCAAAACATCACTTCCTTCTAAGGCAGTTGCCTTTCCCCCACTGAAGCATGAAAAAAAATAAAGATCACTGCTTTTTGACCAGCATGTCTCAAGCAAAATTAGGTTTATGAAGATGTACATTACTACATTTGCAAATGTTTTTACAGCATAACAAAAGTGATTTAGTAAGTACTGCTTTGCATATAAGGCTTGTGAGTTTCACAGAGTGATTGGAGCATCAAATATGCAGTACAGTTCTAAATATCAAATAAAAGTGCAATTTCATCAGCAGAAACTTTCACTGTCATGTACTGTTGTAAATTATGGTAATGCAGGTACAACACTGATTTTCCTAGGCTTCGTCAGACCAACAGAAGTCACTTAATGGTAATTTATTAATACATCACTGACCCACCATGGTCTGCTGGAAATTTAAATTAAGCATTAGCATAAATGAAATGAGGTTATTTATTACTTTACTTACATTACAAAAAATGTTGCAGTTCTACCACTACCAAAGTGGCAAATTTTAGAATTTTACTGGAACTGCAGAGCTAAACACAAAGGTTAACCCTTCCATGGTTTTTGACGAACTAGTACGTCTTATGCGTCTGGGTTGGTGACGTACTAGTACGCGTAAATTCTAGCGCCCTCAAATCAAGCGGGAAAAGGCTGGTAGGCCTAGATGTGAGAGAATGTGTCTGTGTGGTCAGTGTGTGCAATAGGAAAAAATCGGGGACCCAGTGGTCCAGTGTGGGAACGCCATTTTAGTACGCCTTGTTCACCATGTCTAGCGGTAAGAAAATCACTCCTTGGCTAATTGGGACTCTCTTGTTCCCAAGTGACGGTTCAAACAAAGATGGAAGTGTCAGTGAAGATGAATTTCATGGTTTTGAGGAGTTTGTGACCGAAAGCAATGCCCAGGAAACCAGAAGAAAGGAAGAGATGAAAGGAAGGAAGGAAGAAAGGAAGAGATGAGAGTAAGGAAGGAGGGAAGGTAGGTAGGAAGGAGGGAAGGTAGGTAGGAAGGAGGGAAGGAAGGAAGGTACCATTACCAAATAAAATAATCCATTCTCTTGTACAGTGGTCCCTCGGTTTTCGCCAAAAATTCGTTCCAGAATGCTGCTCAAGTGCCATTACCGAACGAATTTACTTCCTTAAGAAATAATGTCACGTAGGTTAGTCTATTTCAGACCCCCAAAAATACACTTGCAACAGCACTTACGAAAATACACTTACATAAATGTTCGAGTTTGGAGATGCACGAAAACCGAGGGACCACTGTACTCCTTGTAACTCATCTAATGACTATATAAACTGTTATTGCAATACAAATAATTGATCTGATTTGTTTGATCTGATTTAATAAATTGCATTACTACAAATAATAAATTATTATGTTGATCTATTATAAAACTTTAATGCTTCAAAATTGTAAAACTATTATGCTTCAAAATTGTAAAACTATTATGCTTCAAAATTGTTATGTTCAAATTATGTTCAAATTTCATTGCTTGAATACTCAATTATACTTATATTGTAAATCGTTTACTATAATTTTTACCATTTAGTCTATTATAGCATAATTAATTTTAAGTTTGCCCATAATGCTCTGCATACAAGGGGCTTTTGGCATGTACACCCCATTACTACAACTCCTTGTACATCTTTATATCATGTCACAATAAACTATTATTATTATTATTATAAGAAAGGAGACCATCAACCTAGGATAACCCAAAATATTCAGACAGTGACTTATTTCCATGTGGGTTGGTGGAGTGGAAGGTATGGGTGTTGACAAGCAGTGAGGGTGGTGAGTGATGGTGTAATTTGTCATTGTGACACTAATTATGCTGGTGACTCAGCATATTTACAAGTCCACCTCCACACAACAACTACAAGCTTACAGAAGCTGTACCAGTGTCCAGTGACTTTATATGTGTGTATACGTATATGATAGAAAAACAGTAATAAACAACATTTTTTATTGTTGGTTTGTGTAAACACGTTTTGTAAACAATATAATGATGTTTGTGCGGTTATTGTGCAGCATACGAGAGAATATACATACAATATACCTTATATTGGTCTCACAGGCCATAAAATTTACTTGAAGGAAGAAAGAAAGGAAGGAAGGCAGAAGGTAAGGTAGGTAGGAAGGAAGAGATGAGAGGAAGGAAGGTAGGAAGGAAGAGATGAGAGGAAGGAAGGAAGGAAGGAAGGTAGGTAGGTAGGAAGGAAGGAAGAGATGAGAGGAAGGAAGGTAGGTAGGTAGGAAGGAAGAGATGAGAGGAAGGAAGGTAGGTAGGTAGGAAGGAAGAGATGAGAGGAAGGAAGGAGGGAGGGAAGGTAGGTAGGAAGAAGTGAAAGTAGGTAGCAAGGAAGAGATGAGAGGAAGGAAGGAAGGAAGGGGGGAAAGTAGGTAGGAAGGAAGGAAAGAAGGAAGGTAGGTTGGTGGAGAGGAAGGGATATGTTGTGGAAGGCAGTGAGGGATAGTGAGTGAATGGTATGATGCATCTTTGTGACCAGATACGCCAGTGACTCATCATATTTACAAGTCCACCCACCCCCACACAACTACAAGCTTTCTGAACCTCTTGCAGTTCTAGGAAGTGTCCAGTGACTTTATATGTGTGTATATATGATAGAAAAATAGTAATAAACAACATTTTTTATTGTTGGTTTGTGTAAACATGTTTTGTAAACAATATAATGACAGCAAAGTTTGTGCGGTTATTGTGTAGTATACAATGAGTGAATATATACCAAATAGTTTTTATATTGGTCTCACAGCCCATACAAGTTACTTGAAAAAATAAAAGAAAAAAGTAGAAAAATACAAAATAAACTATTACCGGGTGACCGGCAGTCACCGATGTTGCTGTAAGCAGTTAAATTTCTGTCAACTTCACGCCTCCATATCTCGGTAAGTATTGATCGCAAAAAAAAAAATTTTTTTTTTTTGGCCTATAATACTCACCCAAAAAGACTCGTTTCATAAGAATTTTTTTTTTTTCGAATATTTTTCGACCTTGAGTGGGAGTTAAGGATCGAGGGTCTCGACCCTAAAAGGGTTAATTGTTAGCAAAATATGCCAAGAATTGCATAAAATCAAGGAATGACCACCAACAATTGTAGTGTAAACAATACAAGTGATCACATGCTACATACAACGCCATCTGTGGCTGCCTCGTAAACTATTTTGGCAAAAAAGTAGTCTCGTAATTTTGTCTGGACTAAAAGAGGTGCCAAACGATCAGTTGCCAGTAAATTGATGTTGTACCTGTATCAAGCAAAGGAGTGACTATAAGTAGAATTATTTAACTTTCATTTTGTTGTGTACTACTGTAAATTAGCAAAGTTTCAGAGAGCACTGGAAATGCAGAGCATTACTGGTAAGTAAAATAAATGAATAAAAGTTATAGATAAGTTCATAGAATGCAAGTTACAAATTATTCCTCTGACGATTGTTTTAAGCTATACAATAAAATCAGCCTCAAGTTAGCACAAAACAAATAGATATTGTGCCATACAGTATTATACTAGAGTATTTGTAATTTACAAGTGAAGGAAGATTACTGAAACACCATTAAGAATTGAAATGAAAACATTAAACATAGTTTACAAAAAAGAAAGTTTCAGCAGGACAAGATATCCAGTAAAATGTCTCTCTCTTGCTTCCCAATAATTGATGAAGCGTTCTTGAGCCAAGAAATTGGAGTTGCCCTTCCCTTCTTGGATCAAAGTTGATTACCACTGTATGACCCTTATATAAGGTTTGGCACTTACCCATACATGTAAATGGAAAAATAATCTTAAATTCCTGGATTTTCACAAGAGTGTTTAAATACAAGTCTATATTGGATGATTTACCTAGCACAAATATAGTATAATTAATATAAGGTAAGTGGATTGTTAGTTTCTGATACATTTTAACATTCACTGCCAAAACAGCATAACACAATAGTCATGAATTATTTATGAGCAGTGAGCACTTACACCTGGGGAATGGAGTGCCCTGTGAGCTCCTCAGAGAAAATTGTTAAAATACGACCAAATATGTAGAAATTTTGAGGCCATAAAGGAATTTGAAAAAAAAAAAAAATACTTCTTCTCTTATGCCAAATCTAAGGGAAAAACAACATCCAGTATTGGGCCCCTGCTTAGGTGAGATGGGACATACACAGATGACAGCCAAGAAATGAGTGAGATATTTACTAAAGTCCCAAAACGACTCAGTGTTCAGTGAGCTGCTGTCCAGACTAAGGGTCGACAATTCAAATGAATTCTTTATGAACCAAAATTTGGTCATCTCAAAAATCTTGGATATTATCCTAACAACACAAGACTTTGAAAAGGCAATAAATGACATGCCCATGCACTCTGCCCCAGGCCCAGACTCATGGAATTCTGTGTTCATCAAGAACTGCAAGAAGCCCGTCGCATGCCTTCAAGGTGGCAGTAAAGCAATTGCAAAAAACTACAGACTGATAGCACTAACATCCCATATCATAAAAATCTTTGAAAGGGTTCTAAGAAGCAAGATCGCCAACCACCTAGATACCCATCAGTTACACAACCCAGAGCAACATGGGTTTAGAGTAGGTCGCTCCTGCCTGTCCCAGCTACTGGATCACTATGACAAGGTCCTGGATGCTGTAGAGGATAAACAAAATACAGATGTAGTATACACAGATTTTGCAAAAACTTTCGACAAGTGTGACCATGGTATAGTAGCACACAAACTGTGTGATAAAGGAATAACAGGAAAAGTTGGTAGATGGATCTATAACTTCCAGACAAATAGAACACAAAGAGTAATAGTAAACAGAGTAAACTCTGAGGCAGCTACTGTGAAAAGCTCTGTTCCACAAGGCACAGTACTCACTCCCATTCTATTCCTCATCCTCATATCTGACATAGACAGAGATGTAAGCCATAGCTCCGTGTCTTCGTTTGCAGATGACACCCGGACTGCCAGGACAGTGACCTCCATTGAAAACACCGCAAGACTCCAAGCGGACATAAACCAAATCTTCAAATGGGCCACTCAAAACAATATGAAGTTCAATGAAGAGAAATTTCAACTACTCGGATATGAAAAACTTGAGGAAATTAAAACTGTATCAGGGTATACGACAAATTCTAACCATACAATAGAACGAAAAAGTAATGTGAAGGACCTGGGAGTGATAATGTCAGAGGATCTCGTCTTCAAAGATCACAACAATGTATCTACCACATCTGCTAGGAAAATGATAGGATGGATAATGAGAATCTTCAAAACTAGGGACGCCAAATCACTTGTTCTCCCCTAGGCTGGAATACTGCTGTACACTAACTGCTCCCTTCAAGGTAGGCAAAATTGCTGACCTGGAGAGTGTACAAAGAACTTTTACGGCACACATAAGTACGATAAGGTACCTAAATTACTGGAAACGGTTGAAGGCCCTTCATCTGTATTCCCTGGAGCACAAGCGAGAGAGATACGTACATGATAATATATGCTTGGAAAATCCTAGAGGGATTAGTACCAAACTTGCATACGAAAATCGCTCCCTATGAAAGCAAAAAACTCGGCAGGAGATGCAACATTCCCCCAATGAAAAGCAGGGGCACCATGAGTACACTGAGAGAACACAATAAGTGTCCGGGGTCCAAGACTGTTCAACTGCCTCCCAGCGTACATAAGAGGGATTACCAATAGACCCCTGGCTGTCTTCAGAAAGGCACTGGACAGGCACCTAAAGTCAGTACCTGACCAACCGGGCTGTGGTTCGTATGTCAGTTTGCATGCAGCCAGCAGTAACAGCCTGGTTGATCAGACCCTGATCCACCATGAGGCCTGGTCTCAGACCGAGCCGTGGTGGCATAGACCCCCGAAACCCACTCCAGGTAAGGTAAATATTAAGTATTCCATTACCACGTCCCCTCATAACAGAGTATAGTGTTGTTGATATTCACCATAGATAGCTGATTACCTGGAGTTTACCTGGAGAGAATTCCAGAGGTCAACGCCCCTGCGGCCCGGTCTGTGACCAGGCCTAATGTTGGACCAGAGCCTGATCAACCAGGCTGTTACTGCTGGCCGCACGCAGTCCAACGTACGAACCACAACCTGGCTGGTCAGGTACCGACTTTAGGTGCCTGTCCAGTGCCTGCTTGAAGACAGCCAGGGGTTTGTTGGTAATCCCCCTGATGTATGCTGGGAGGCAGTTGAACAATCTTGGGCCCCTGACACTTATTGTGTTGTCCCTCAACGTGCTAGTGGCACCCCTGCTTTTCATTGGGGGGATGTTATATCGCCTGCCGAGTCGTAGGGAGTGATTCTCGTGTGCAAGTTTTGTACTAATCCCTCGAGAATTTTCCACGTGTATATAATAATGTATCTCTCCCGCCTGCGTTCTAGAGAGTACAGGTTTAGGAACTTCAAGCGTTCCCAGTAATTGAGGTGGTTTATCGCAGTTATGCATGCCGTGAAGGTTCTCTGCACATTTTCAAGGTCAGCAATTTCACCCGCCTTGAAAGGTGCAGTTAGTGTGCAGCAATATTCCAGCCTAGATAGAACAAGCGATCTGTAAAGTGTCAACATGGGCTTGGCATCCCTGGTTTTGAAGGTTCTCATTATCCATCCTGTCATTTTTCTAGCAGATGCGATTGCTACGGTGTTATGGTCCTTGAAGGTGAGATCCTCTGACAAATCGGGTGGGGCACGGTGACTGTATTAGAAAGTCAGGTGGGGGAAGCCATATAGAAAGCTTTGGTCATAATTTGAAATGTCCATATTAGCGGAATGCCATAAGGTGAAACACTGTAAATTGGGCCCCTACTGTACCTATCTCCAATACACCAGGGAGGAAGGAGAGGCAACGGCCAGCTTCAGGTAGTCCCAAAAGTCTAGAAAATGTGGTAAACTTGCCCATCATTATATGTTTGCTCCCATAGGCTCAGAGACCCTTGGCCCATGGGGAAAGAGTGCATCTAAGTTCCTTAAGGGACTAGGCAAAAGACTCACCAGGGTAACTAGGGATCCTAGGGGAGCTAGTTTTCTATTCCAGAGGAGTAAGATAAGATTTTGTTTGGAGTTTTAACTCCAGAGGGTTAGCTATTCATAATAACCCAAGAAAGGCAGTGCATCATTAAGGCATTGTCTATCTTATTTCCATTGGGGTCCTAAATCTTGTCCTCCAGGATGCGACCCACACCAGTTGACTAACACCCAGGTACCAACTTGCTTGCTAGGTGAACGGGGACAACAGGTGTAAGGAAACACACCCAATGTTTCCACCCTTGCCAGGGATCGAACCACAGACACTGTGTGTGAAGCGAGAGATTGCCTACTAGGCCACAGGACACACCGGTAATGCCTGTTGTATCCTGGGTACGCGCCCCAACTCTGAGGAGCTGGATGAGATTTTTGCATTGTAATCTGTGACAAACACATAGCAATATGTCCCTAAAATGGATCCCTTAAAACTCATTATGTTGTTTTCACTTTTTACTTCAATGGTACGGTTCTCACTACATGTTCTAGTTTGGGGGTAGCTTAAATAAGGCCTTATAAAGTCTAGGAGAATACTTACATTCATGATTAGTCGTCCTCAGTCTCTGAAATGTTTTCACCAACCCTCTCAACAGGTTATTTAAACTATGTACTATTATAAAAATAGAAATATATTCTAAACAGGTATGTACAGAATATACATGTTAAGCATTTTTCTATTCTTAACAAAGGATGCACTTCCTAAGCTGCTCAACCAATACAGTCACATGGTCCATCTCTAAAAATTAGTACTCCTTCCTTCCTGATGACCTTAACCCAATGTTTTGACACACTGTAGTCACTCTGGGTATAATGGTTACATCATATTCAAGTACAAATCTTACCTCTGGGACACTCACATCTTGCCCAGAAGCAAGAGTATAGGAGAAGGTCTTGGCACTGTTGGCACCACAACCACAATAGAGAGAGAGAAAGCCAGCTAGCCTTTTCTTTCTTTCTTTGTTAGGTTTATCAGGGCCACTGACAGCATAAGCTGTGTCAAGCCCAACTTCTTGATGGCACGAGGAAGATTTGTTGCCCAAGGTTGGGCGATGAAAGAAAAAGAACAAAAGTTCCTTTGTAAATAGAGATAGAAACTTGAAGTTTCCAATTAGAACCGGTGGACGCCCTTGCCAAGCCTCAGCAAAGCGGGACACCCACACCCCACCTGAGTTCAGTAACCGGCTTCCCACCAAAGACCGTTAAAGAATTATCCGCATAGCGGAAAAAATGGAGCTGGCTAAAAGTAAGCCAGTGAACAGGTGCCCTTTTTGTACAATGCCCAGCAGGCAAAATACATAGATGAGGACAAGCATCCCAGAGAGAATGGAGGAAATTTGTCACTGATACTCAGGCGAGAGAGAGACATCCACACCCAACAAAGGCTGGCACAGAAGTCCAGCTAGCCTCTTCTCCATCTACACAACAACAATAAACAAAAGAACTTCGACATGCCCAATTCTTTAGCTACTACAATAATTTTGTTTTTCCCATTACTACATCTTATTTTTCTTTTAATACTGTCTTTATAATCTACTTATTTTAATTATGTGTTTATAGCAGAACCTATTTATATTGAAATATAGGGCTTGACCCAACTGGCTTTTTCTACATAAGAGTCATCTGCACTCATGACAGAATTAAAGCAGTTGTGCCCCCAGCAGTTTAATATAATTAGGCATTCAAAAGTGAGTAACTGCTACTTAGTTGCATAAATACATGTTGGGTCCTATAGCCCCATAGCACTCATGTACTGTGTATGTCATCTTTGTACCAGCAATGTATCTTGTAAGTCTTGTGTACCATATTATGTAATAAAATATACCCATATAGTACTGTTCAAGGTTTTCAGATACTGTATTTTATTGATACAGTGGTACCCTGACTTACGATATTTTTTCATTCCAGAATGCTGTTCAAGTGCCATTACCAAACGAATTTATCTCCATAAGAAATTATGTAAAATAGACTAGTCCTTTTAGACCCCCAAAATTACACTTACAAAAACATTTAAAAAAATAAACTTACATAAAAGGGTGTGTTTGGGGACCATCGTAAGTCGGGGTACCACTGTATTTGTGAATTACTGTACTAACATAAAAAAAATGTACTATACCTTGTTAATATTCTTTGATAACCAAGTTCTATAACAGTTTCAAGTCCACTAAGGGGATCAGGAAGAAAGTCAAATGCTCTGTGAAATGTGCAAGGAAGATCACATATTGCCTGAGGAAAAGAAAAGAAAAAAAGCTTATTTTAACATGAGACAAAAAGTGAGTTTCATGACCCAATCAGAATACATATTACCCCTAAGCTCACACATTGTTATCAACCCTTTCACTGTATGTAAAGACTTCTAAACAAAATCCCCCCTTCTGCCTCATCATTTTTTTAAAATGAATAATTTTGTCTTCTACAATGCTATCTTCTAAAATGTGATGAGACAGTGTGAACCTGTGGTCTCAATGAATTCAAATTCAAATTCAAATATTTATTTCTCTGTAAAGATTACAATGTGGGGTTTACATATTGTAAAAGATGTGGTTTACATATTATAAAATACTAATTACAAAGAGGGTCACTATCATGCCTAGCATGACTAGGCATTTCGGGCAGACTAATAATAATTCTAACTCTATATTGATACAGGTTATGGAGCATATTAATATTAAAGCTAGGTAACTGCATTATAGTTTGTAAATTTAGCAATGAGAATGGTTTTGTCTTGGCATGATACACAGTTTCTATTAAAGCTCCTATATTGGAGTATCTCAGGCAAGCTTATGACTAGTTTAAGATTTATTAGGCAATAGCTTTATTCGAAATTTTATGCTTACAGTCATTTGGGCGAGTGTAAGTGGAAATTGGGGGGAATCACAGATATCGAGAGTAGGTCTAGTTTTTTTATGTGTGCATGATACAAATACAGTGGTACCTCGAGTTATGATGGTCCCCAAAATCGCCCTTTTATATAAGTTTATTTTTTTAAATGCTTTTGTAGGTATATTTTTGGGGGTGTAAAAGGACTAGTTTATAAGAAACTGAACCTATAGAGCTAATAATTGGTCTAACAGGATTACCAGGTTTGTGTGCAATTTCAATAAAACAATAAAACATCTATTGAAGGGCAAAAATGAATTAATTAAAAAATTTACTTCCACTAATCCATCTTTACCTTATATGTATGGATTAATAAAAACACACAAACCTGGTAATCCTGTTAGACCAATTATTAGCTCTATAGGTTCAGTTTCTTATAAACTTTCTAAATGGCTTGTTGATATTTTGAGCCCAATTGTTGGAAAAATTTCTAATTTTAATGTTAAAAACAACTTAGATTTAGTTGATAAATTAAGCACCTTGACTGATTTAAATGATTTCAATATGGATAGTTTTGATGTTACCTCCTTGTTTACAAAAGTTCCAGTTGATGATTTACTAAGTTTCTTATCTGAAGAATTGGTTAATTATGATTTACCATTGCCAGTTCCTACTATCATTAAACTTATTAAACTTTGTATTGTTGATGCAAAATTTGTATTTAATGATGAGTTTTACACTCAGAAGTTTGGTATGGCAATGGGAAATCCTCTTTCACCTGTTCTTAGTAACTTATACAGTGGTACCCCGACTTACGATATTTTTTCATTCCAGAATGCTGTTCAAGTGCCATTACCAAACGAATTTATCTCCATAAGAAATGATGTAAAATAGACTAGTCCTTTTAGACCCCCAAAATTACACTTACAAAAGCATTTAAAAAAATCAACTTACATAAAAGGGTGTGTTTGGGGACCATCGTAAGTCGGGGTACCACTGTATATGGAATTTTTCGAAACAAGATTGCTTAACACTATCCTTCCCAATAGAGCTAAGTGGTATAGATATGTTGATGATATTTTGTGCCTTATGCCTAAGAATGTAGATATAAACCATTTCCTTGTTAAATTAAATAGCTTAGCTCATTCTATAAATTTTACTGTTGAATTCGAAGTAAATAACTCATTGCCCTTCCTAGATGTTTTTATTATTAAGAGTAACATTGATTTTAAATTTAAAATTTACAGAAAACCTACAAATAATTGTTCCTATGTACACTATTACTCTTCACATCAAGATAGAGTTAAAGTGTCGGTTTTTTCTTCAATGTTTTTGAGAGCTTTACGTATTTGTAGTCCAGAGTTCATAGATGAAGAAATCTCTAAAATTTATGAAATAGCTAATGATTTAAAATACCCAAGAAACATAATTGATAAATCTTTTAAAATAGCTAGGAATACTTTTACAATCCAAAAGGGACAACCAACCTTATTCAACCAAAAATATGTTGGTTCTCCTTACCATGAAAACTTGGTTGATATGCCTTCCTTTCTTAAGAATTTTAATATCAAAGTTGTATTTAAAAATCTTGATACAGTAAAAGACTTTTGATAAAAATTCCCAAAATGCTGACGGATGTGTCTATAAGATTCCCTGTAAAATATGCGATAAAGTTTATTATGGTCAAACTGGTAAAAGTCTTGAACTAAGATTAAAACAACATAAATATAGCATTAGAACTGGACAAGATTCTAATGCTCTATTTATTCATGTGAAGATTTTAACCATCCAATTGATTTTCAAAATGCTGAGAAGGTTGTATCAAGCAAGTCCATGGTTGAGAGAAATATAATAGAATCATGTTTCATTAAAAGCAGTTTTGAAAATAATATGAATAGTATTTCTTTTGGTTTATATAAATTGGATTCATTTATAATTAATAAAATTTGGGAAGAATTTAATGATAAATTGGACTAATCTTAATTCTTGGGAAGAGTTTCAGGTCCTTTCTTATGTTCCTCTTCACAGAGTCGTGAGATGTTACGCTACTGTGAGGTGTAGTCTTTGTTAGTGTGATGTGACTGTGAGGTGTAGTCTCGCCCCTTATATAAGCCTTCTTGTCATGTTTCCTGTTATAGTTCCTTGATAATGCGAGTAGTCACGAAAGCGCTTGGAATTCCTCTATTTTTTCATAGTGGTTGTCTTGCATATTTTGATATCACCTGTTTACTGTGATCGTTTTGCATATATATATATATACATATATATACGTACATATATATATATATATATACATATATATACATATATATATATATACATATATATACATATATATATATATACATATATATATATATACATATATATACATATATATATACAGTGGTACCTTGAGTTACGATGGTCCCCAAAATCTCCCTTTTATGTAAGTTTATTTTTTTAAATGCTTTTGTAAGTATATTTTTGGGGGTGTAAAAGGACTAGTCTATTTTACATTATTCCTTATGGGGATAAATTCGTTTGGTAATGGCACTTGAACAGCATTCTCAACGAAAATATCGTAATCAGTAACTGATAAAAAATTTATAATATTTCTTCAGAATGCTGTTCAAGTGCCATTACCAAACGAATTTATCTCCTTAAGAAAAGTTGAAATGACTAGTCCTTTAGACCCAATTTCACTTACAAAGCATTTAAAATAAACTTACAAAGGGTGAGTTTGGACCACGTAAGTACACTTATATATATATATATATATATATATATATATATATATATATATATATATATATATATATATATATATATATATATACATATGTGTATATATATATAGTATATGTATACATACAGTATATCATCCATTTTCATTTATACCATAGGGAACTAAAAATCTTACCTCTCTAAATTGTTTGCACAACTTCCTATCAATTAAGCCATCAGTATTCAGTGCACCGAATACAAAGCCATCTGCTCCAGTATTTTTCAAAATTTCTGCATCTTTTAGTATAACCTCAACTTCACCTTCAGAATACACCATAGGGCCGGCTCGCGGACGCACTATACAAAACCTAGAATACATTAGCACATTTAAGAACTGTAAAAGTCTTGAACAGTAATTACTATTACTGGTAATTTTACCAAATGTTTAAAAAATACTGTGTGGAATTTTAATACTCAGATGTGATCCGAGTAAAAAAAATTAATTTACTGAAACAGGGGAAATTCAATTTTCTCGTATAGTATTGCAGTACAAAGAGGGGTGCCTAGATAGCAGTGAATGGTCATGATCTAAGGAACTCAGGCTGCCTTCTCCTTCCTTACATCAAATCTGATTACTTTCCATTTCCCAGGCAGTGTATGGCTTCTACCAATACAGAATTTTAGTGTGAGCAACTTTGTCAGTCATCATATCTTCGATTCATGGTCTAACAAAATGTATAGTTTTACTTTTAAAAAACTACCATGGTGGGAGGGATACATGATTATATACACTCGGAAGATTCTAGAGGGATTAGTACCAAATTTGCACACAAAAATCACTCCCTATAAAAGTAAAAGACTCGGCAGACGATACAACATCCCCCAAATGAAAAGCATTGGTGTCACTAGCACGATAAGAGACAATACAATAAGTGTCAGGGGCTCAAGACTGTTCAACTGCCTCCCAGCATACATAAGGGGATTACCAATAGACCCCTGGCTGTCTTCACAAAGGCTTTGGACAGGCACCTAAAGTCAGTACCTGACCAGCCGGGCTGTGGTTTGTTCAGTCGGTTTGCATGCAGCCAACAGTAACAGCCTGGTTGATCAGGTCCTGATCCACCAGAATGCGTGGTCACAGACCGGGCCACAGGGGCACTGACCCCCGAAACCCTCTCCAAGTATACTCCAGGTATTAGTTATGAATACACACAAACCTGTATACCAAATATGTGTATATGAACAGAAAACAGTAAAGTAAGTCAACATACACATCAACAGGTCTGCTAATGTGCTTCTTGACAGCAGCAAGGAGACCAGGAGTTGGGGTAAGACCACCTTCTGAGAGGGCTGAGCACAACTCCAGGCGGTCTGCTCCACCATCAACAGCTGCTATTGCTGAATCTAAAGAATCAACACACACTTCCAGCTGTGTTTCTGTCATCCTCATGAAACTAAAGAAGATTAAACATTAAATTAATTATTAATCACATTCACAGACAAGTACTAAACCTGTAAGGGTCATAAAGCACCTGGGAAATAAACAGACCAGGTGAACCCCCTCGCCAAGCCCTAGCAGAGAAAAACACTCACACTCTAACCCGAGTTCACCATCCAGTGACCCGTGGCTCAGTTGGCAATGCTCTCGCCTCACACTGAGTGTCCGTGGTTCAATCCTCGGCATGAGTGGAAACATTGGGCGTATTTCCTTATACCTGCTGTCCCTGTTCACTTAGCAATAAGTTGGTATCTGGGTGTTAGTTGACTGGTGTGGGTCGCATTCTGGGGGACAAGATTGAAGGACCATAATAATATCTTTATTTCTACAAGTACATGTACAAGGTATACAGTCCTAGCTGACATCAATGACATACTACTATATAGAAAGCCACTTGTTATGCTGAGCATTTCCCGCAAATTTGGTCAGTTTTGTCCCAGGATGCGACCCACACCAGTAAACTAACACCCAGGTACCCATTTTACTGATGGGTGAACATAGACAACTGGTGTAAGGAAACACCTCCAATATTTCCACCCCTTCGCCGGGAATCGAACCCGGACTTCACCGTGTGAAGCAAGAGCTTTTGCCACCAGGCCACGGGGCACCGTGGATATAAGACAGTCCTCGATGACGCATTGACTTTCTTGGGTTATCCTGGGTGGCTAACCCTCTGGGGTTAAAAATTACCAACAAAACTTATCTTAATCTTATACCTTATGTTAAAAAATCTTCTATAAATCCTTGTTTGGGGTTTATAGGGCGACCACGCTTGGTGCCGTATCCAGCTCTACCTCCTGGACACGGTATTCAGAGTACACCAAGGCCAAGCTCGTCGCCCACAGATAGTGATACAAAACGGATAAAAATGTATACGGTATCCATTGCAAAAACCCTAAAATGATAATCTTTAATACTATCTGCGGTCGTAGTTTTCCCAAGCTTGAGAGCAACAAGAATGGCAGACAGCTTAGTTTGTAAGTTGGAAGCCCAATTATTAATTCTAATACAGTTCTTTATTATAGTACCATCAGGTTGGTTGTTGTTGTTGTTGGGGTTTTATAGGACCACTGACAGCATACGCATCAAGTTGGTTTACAATAACAACACTTCCCGCCCTACCGACTAATACTAGATTTTAATCTATATTACAAATTACAAATGAATACAAATTTCAAATGATTAAATAGATTTACAATAGTGAGGTAGTTCAGAGTGCATAATAAACTAGCCACTTTGGTGGCAAAATCTAATCTCCATGAACGTGCCTATCTGTGCTCATGATAACATGAACATAGATGGGCATGTTTATGGAGCAACTCGCAATGTGAACAGACTGACTGATGTTGTAGTGGCCAGGCTTAGGCTTGGCTACAGGTACTTCTGGCAGTTTGGGAGACACACAGATGATGATCACTATGTGTTTAATTGTCCACTTATTGAGGAATACAGAGATATACAGTATAATAACCTATGTGACATGTCAAGATATCTTATTAATGAAAATAAGATACCAGTTATACTAAGCAAATTTCCTAAATTTGCTTGTAACAGATAAGTGAAATGTAGATATAAATCCAAATGTACAATTGTTAACCCTTTTGGGGCCTAGTGCCTAGGTTCACAGAGTTCCATTTTGCATTCCTTAAGAACCCTTGCACTACCGTCCACAGGATGGATATGGGGTGCACAATAAACTAGTCACTTCGGTGGCAAAATCTAAAAAAATCTAAATCTAAAATTTCAAATGATTACAAATTTCAAATGATTAATTATATTTACAATAATAGTGAGGTAGTTCAGAATATTTAGATTGTAAAATTAGTATTGAGAATGGTATTGTCTTGGCATGTTACATAGTTTCTATTAGAGCTCCTATATTGGAGTATATCAGGCAAACTTAATACTAGGTTGAGATTTATTAGACAATAGCTATATTCGGGATTTTGTGTTTACTGTCCTTTGGGTAGGTGTTGGTGTAATAATAATAATAATAATAATAATAATAATTTTTATTTGGACATGATACAAAGAATTACATTTGGTTAGATGAGGAGGATGGACTATTGTCACACCCTGTATCATTATGTACTGGAGTGCGATAAAATTAATGAATTCAGAGACAACTCACTCAGAAATGTTCAAGATATGTCAAAGTATTTTATCCACACTGGTATATTACAGACCATTCTGGAAAAATACCCTGACTTTGCTCCCTGTAAATAAAGCATTACCACATGTGTGTGTGTGTGTATGTGTATGTACTCACCTAGTTGTGGTTGCAGGGGTCGAGTCACAGCTCCCTGCCCCGCCTCTTCACTGGCCGATACTCGGTCACTCTACCCGCTCCATGAGCTTTATCATACCTCTCCTTAAAGCTATGTATGGATCCTGCCTCCACTACATCACTTCCCAGACTATTCCACTTCCTGACAACTCTGTGACTTAAGAAATACTTAATAACATCCCTGTGGTTCATCTGAGTCTTCAACTTCCAACTGTGACCCCTTGTTTCTGTGTCCCACCTCTGGAACATTCTGTCTCTGTCCACCTTGTCGATTCCTCTCAGTATTTTATGTCGTTATCATATCCCCTCTATCTCTCCTGTCTTCCAGTGTCGTCATGTCGATTTCCCGTAACCTCTCCTCGTAGGACATACCCCTTAGCTCCAGGACTAGTCTTGTTGCAAACCTTTGCACTTTCTCTAGTTTCCTTACATGCTTGGCTAAGTGAGGGTTTCAAACTGGCGTTGCATACTCCAGTATGGGCCTAACGTACACAGTGTACAGGGTCCTGAATGACTCCTTATTAAGATGTCGGAATGCTGTTCTTAGGTTTGTCAGGCGTCCGTATGCTGCAGCAGTTATTTGGTTGATGTGCGCCTCAGGAGATGTGCCCGGTGTTATACTCACCCCAAGATCCTTTTCATTGAGTGAAGTTTGTAAACTCTGGTCTTCTTTGCCCTTCCCCAATCTTCATGACTTTGCACTTGGAGGAGTTGAATTCCAGGAGCCATATGCTGGACCAGGCCTGCAGCCTGTCCAGATCCCTCTGTAGTTCTGCCTGCATGCTATCGGCAGTGGTTCTGATTCCGTTTTGTTGATTTTGACAATTTGTTTCTTGTTGCTAAGATAGGACTTAAACCAATCTGTTGGAACCTATGTCGATAGCTTGAAGTTTCTTACATAATATATTGTGGTTGACAGTATCGAAGGCCTTTTGCAAGTCTAAAGTTACCATTCCTATGAGGTTCCCTATAGAAATTTCAGTTCTCATGTAATCCATCAGATTAATTAGGGAGGTGTCGGTTGAGTAAGATCTCCTAAAGCCTGATTGGTAACTATGAAGAATGTTGTTGTCACTAAGATATTTAACTACTTGATAGTACACCGCCCTCTCTAGAATTTTGGATATTACACTGAGTATACTAACAGGCCTATAGTTGCTGACATCAGACCTACTATTTTTCTTGAAGATAGGAGTAACTCTGGCCTCCTTGAACCCATCTGGCACTGTATTAGTGGTGATGGACAAATTTATTATGTGAGCAATGGGGCTTGCCAGTTCAGAGGCATCATCTTTTAGGAACTTAGACGGGATGTTATCTGGGCCGGTGCTCTTAATTGGGTTTAACCTGCTTAGTTCTTTTTGCACGAAGTCATGAGATACACTTGCTAGTTGACAACTGTTTGGAGTTACTCCTTTATTGGTATAGTATGTTTTAAATTTATCAAAGTCTGTGTTAAAGGTATTTGATGCAGCTGGTAGCTTACTTACTAGTGTTGATGCGACAGTTGTGTAGTATGAATTAAAACAATTTGCCACTTTAGTTATTTCGTGGCATACCTCGTTATCGACATTTAGAACTATGTTATATCTATCTACGGGTTTATGGCTATACCCCAACTGTTTGAGTTGTTGCCAGAGCTTTCTAGGGTTATTCTTGTACTCTTCGATTTTTGAGCAATAGTGTCTTGCCTTTGCACCTTTTATAAGCCTCTGCACTCTGTTCCTCACCCTTTGGAATTCATTTAGTGCTGCAATATCCTGTCTGTTTGCCTTAAATCTTTTTATCAACTGGTCTCTGAATTTCATATTATCTAATATCTCATTAGTCATCCAGGGTTCAGTTCTTCGTTTAATCCTAACCTCTTTAACTTGTGCAATATTATCAAGGATGGCAGTGAACTTTGTTCTGAATTTTTCCCAGGCATCATTTACGTCCGTGCAACTTTTTATCACTGACCAGTCACAATTGTGTAGCATATTTACCAGTGTTTCTTTAATGTAGTTTCTAGTTGACCTAACTTTTATTGTCTTGTGTAGGCCTATCCGTTCCCTAGTAATTTTCCTGGTACAGTAAATAATGAAATGATCACTAAGGCCTGTGGTAATGACCTCTGACTGACTAATGTTCTCAGGGCGGTTACAAAGTATGTGGTCAATTAGGGTGGCTGAGAACTGTGTGATCCGGGTTGGTGTATTAATTAGTTGCGTGTAACTATTTAAATCCAGAATTTGCTTATATCTTTTACATAGCCCGTTATTTTGCTGTTGAAAACAGATATTGAAGTCTCCTAGTATTACTGTCTCGTCATTGTTATCAAGTCCTGACAAGACTCTCGAAAAGTCCTGTAAGAACTGGTCATGGGTGGGAGGGCGATAACTAGTTCCTACTAAGATGGGTTTGGTCTTGGGAAGCAGCACTTCAAACCATAGAATCTATAGTTTATTGTCATTTAAATCAGGTCTTGGATTATAGGCTAAGTCGTTCCTTATGTAGGCACATACCCCACCACCTTTTCTATTCCTATCTAAGCGTTTTATATTGTAACCTTCTATTTTGACCTCGTCGTCAGTAACCGTATCATCCAACCAGGATTCCGAGATGGCTATAACTGCCGCTCTAGTTCTGTTAGCTAGAATCCTAATCTCTGCCAATTTTGGAAGAAGTGATCTTGCGTTGACATGAACAAAGTGAAGACCTGTTGTTATAAAACAGACATAATCATCAATATATAATCATCAATATTATTGTGTCACTATAGAGTAAGATCTAGTATAAGACTGCCTGAAATGCCTAGGCATACTATTGACCTTCTTGTAATAAGAATTTCATAAAATGTACAAATACCATAAAATATGTAAACCCCACTGTAATATTATCAGAAATAAAGAATTTGAATTTGAGGTTCCTTTCCCGAGCGCTGGAAGGCGTATGCTGTCAGTGGCCCTGAAACCAAGAGAACTATCGTCAGTGGTCTTATAAACCTCAGTAGAAAACTCTTATAACCCATCGTCAGTGGTCTTATAAACCCCATAAACAAGTCAGTGGTCTTATAAACCCATAAACAGTCAGGGTCTTATAAACCCCATAAACAAGTCAGTGGTCTTATAAACCCCATAAACAAGTCAGTGGTCTTATAAACCCCATAAACAAGTCAAATTTGGGTCTACTATAAAAAGTCAGGGGAAAATAACAAGTTGCTCACAGTATGGATTATAAGCCCAGGTAAACGCATAAAGGTTCACCCATCACAAGAGGCTACACAGAGGGAAAATTCCTAGGAATCCAGTTGACAGTAGTGCTTAAATGTCAACACATCACAGTACAGAGGAAAATTTCCAAGGAATCTCAAGACAGTAGGTAATTACTAAGATACCTATATTGCCTCAAACCAGCATCAATTTCATCTAACATAGGCTATTATCTAACCCTTATTCACCTATACATCTCATTGCTACACATCTTAATCACCTTAATCTCACTGCTATCAACTTCCCAGACCATAAACAGCAAGCCAGTCAGGATGATAACAAATTCCCACTCTAGACAGCATACTCCACCTATATTCAGAACCTTAAAACTACTCACCATAAAAAATATTCATACCTATTCATGTGCCTTCTACATACATAAAACTCTACATGCTAATATTAACCCTGCGCTCAGAATTCTCCTCAACAACTTTAATAGGTCCCACGAACATGACACAAGACACAGATCACTATTTGACATACCCGAGTCCATACTAACCAATGTAAAAATTCTATGCACATAAAGGGCCCCAAAATCTGGAATTCATTACCAGTAAATATCAAGTTAACCTTGTCGGAAAATCAATTCAAGACCCCATAAACAAGTCAGTGGTCTTATAAACCCCATAAACAAGTCAGTGGTCTTATAAACCCCATAAACAAGTCAGTGGTCTTATAAACCCCATAAACAAGTCAGCGGTCTTATAAACCCCATAAACAAGTCAGTGGTCTTATAAACCCCATAAACAAGTCAGTGGTCTTATAAACCCCATAAACAAGCAAAACTTGACGTATCAGAAGAGGAGACAGAGGGGAAAATGACCAGTTGCTCACAGGTATGATTAGCTAGGCCAGCAGGTGACGCTAAATGGTTCACCCATCACAAGGCTCACAGAGGGAAAATTCCTAGGAATCCACCTTGACAGTAGTCTTAAATTCCAAACACACATACAACAAATTTCCAAGAAAATCTCAAGGACAGTAGGTATATTATCTAAGATACGCTATTATGTGCCTCAACCAGCTCTCATTGCACTATATCATTCTCTTATCTACCCTTATCTCACCTATGGAATCTGTGCATGGGGCTCAACAACATTAAATCACCTTAGACCACTCATAACCCAGCAAAAGGCTGCAGTCAGGATGATAACAAATTCCCACTCTAGACAGCATACTCCACCTATATTCAGAACCTTAAAACTACTCACCATAAAAATATTCATACCTATTCATGTGCCTTCTACATACATAAAACTCTACATGCTAATATTAACCCTGCGCTCAGAATTCTCCTCAACAACTTTAATAGGTCCCACGAACATGACACAAGACACAGATCACTATTTGACATACCCCGAGTCCATACTAACCAATGTAAAAATTCTATGCACATAAAGGGCCCCAAAATCTGGAATTCATTACCAGTAAATATCAAGTTAACCTTGTCGGAAAATCAATTCAAGACTCTTCTCAAAAGTCACCTACTCACCCTATACTAAATACTCATACTGTAACAAACTTCCAAACCCAATATTATTTTACTTAAGAAGATCTCATTTTGATATGTTCATCCTCCTTAACACTTGTTGCAATCTCATATCATCATATTGTCATTTAAAATCTTATAGTATCATCATTTTCTTAATTTGAAATAAAATATATACCTAGATGAAACTCTAAAAACTATTTCTAGTATTGTTATTATACTAGTATAGCATCAACATACTGTAATTTGAAATAAATTCTACAACTAGATTAAACTCAACCAATTTCTCTTGTATTGTCTTTAAATAGTATGTATAACCATTTAATAATTTAAATAATATAGAACTAGAATAAACTCAATCAATTTCTTTAGCATTAAGTACTTAGTGAATAAGTCTCTAGAATAAACTGCCCCTAATGCCATGGCATGCCAGTGGCTCTCCTTGCATTACAGTTTTATAATTGTATTATATTTGTAACTACCAATAACATTGTACACTTGTAACATGCATTGAAATAAAAATTATTATTATTATTATTATTATTATTATAGTGGCCCTGACAACAACAACCTGCTTAGGACCCCAATGAAAATAAGTAAAGGACCCCAATGAAAATAAGTAAAGGACCCATATGAAAATTAAGTCACTTTGTTTGACTTTTTTTGGGTTATCCCAGGTTCTCTACACATATGTTGCTATGTATGATAATTATGTAACTGTATTTGTGTATTCCTGAATAAACTTACAAGCACGGGCTAGTAAGCTTGTTGCAGTATGAGTAAGAAATAAGTACAGTGGTACCCCGGTTTACGATATTTTTTCATTCCAGAATGCTGTTCAAGTGCCATTACCAAACGAATTTATCTCCTTAAGAAAAGTTGTAAAATAGACTAGTCCTTTTAGACCCCCAAAATTACACTTACAAAAGCATTTAAAAAAATAAACTTACATAAAAGGGTGAGTTTGGGGACCATCGTAAACCGGGGTACCACTGTAAGTCAGTTTCTTGAGGTACACATAAATATATAAATTATCATACATAGCAGCATATGTGTAGATTACCTAGGATAACCCCAAAAAAAGTCAGACAAGGTGACATTTCCAATGGGGTGTTTATTCTTAGGCTTTCTAAAGCTCTCGCTTCACACAGCAAGGGTCAAGGTTCGATTCCCAGCGAGGGTAGAAACATCTGGGCGTGTTTCTTTACACCGGTTGTCTATGTTCACCCATCAGTAAAATGAGTACCTGGGTGTTAGTCGACTGGTGTGGGTCGCATCCTGGGGACAAAATTAACCTAATTTGCGGGAAATGCACAGCATAACAAGGGACTTTCTATATAGTAGTATGTCATTGATGTCAGCTAGGACTGTATACCTTGTACATGTACTTGTAGAAATAAAGATTATTATTATTATTATTATTATTATTATTATGACTGAAAATCAAGGTCCCCAATGGAAATAAGTCACTTTGTCTGGCTTTTTTTGAGATATCCTAGGTAATTTACACTATGTAAGATAATTGTACTTATATATATGTACCTGTACCTAAATAACCTACTGAGGCTCACAGGACCCTATGTCTACCTCTGATACAAAGTCTTGTAGAGTATTCTTGTTCTTCATGGTACTTTGCAAAAAGACCAAAAAACACTAAATTATCAAGAATAAAGTGAGATTCATCCTGAGTCTGGGTTCAAGAGAACATACGTATATGATAATTGTACTTATGTACACCTACTTATTTAATTCTGGTCTACATGTTAGTAAGTTTATTTAGGTACAGGTACACATAAGTACAGCTATCATACCTAGTAACTTATGTGTAAATTACCAAGGATAACCCCAAAAAAGGTCAGACAAAGTGACTTATTATTATTGATGAATTACAGCCGCTGGAATTGCTGAATGTGCAAGATAGGTTGCGGCAGCAGAAAGTAAAGCATTTTTATAAAATTGCTCTCAATCTGTGTCCAGAATATCTCACTGCAAATTTTCTCAAGGTTAGGAACCAAAACTAGTATGGTATGAACACAATTTGGTAGTACCTACAGTAGGTGTTCAATCCTCAAACAACCATTTATTATACAGCAATTTTGGAGTGGAATGAATTGCCTGAACATGCCAAAACCAGTCTTAGCATAAACCAGTTCATGAAGAGCCAAAATGTTCCTAGTGAATGAAGCTGCAAAAAGGGAATAACGTAATTTCTTGTATAGTTAGCATTCATGTATTTATTATATTAAGTTGATATTCTCTATTTAATGTTCAAGTAAACTGTAAGTAAGTAAATAAGTAAGTTTATTCAGGGACAACACAATAAGTGTCAGGGGCCCAAGATTGTTCAACTGCCTCCCAGCATACATAAGGGGGATTACCAACAAACCCCTGGCTGTCTTCAAGCAGGCACTGGACAGTCACCTAAAGTCGGTACCTGACCAGCCAGGCTGTGGCTCGTACGTTGGACTGCGTGCGGCCAGCAGTAACAGCCTGGTTGATCAGGCTCTGGTCCAACATGAGGCCTGGTCACAGACCGGGCCGCAGGGGCGTTGACCCCTGGAATTCTCTCTAGGTAAACTCCAGGTATACATAAATACAGTTACAGTGGTACCCCGGATTACGTACTGCTCCAAACTTGAACAATTATGTAAGTGTATTTTTGTAAGTGCTTTTGTAAGTGTATTTTTGGGGGTCTAAAAGGACTAATCTAATTTACATTATTCCTTATGGGAACAAATTCGTTTGGTAACGGCACTTAAACAGCATTCTGGAACGAATTAATTACATAAACTGGGGGTCCACTGTACATAGATTATCATACATAGCAGCATATGTGTAGAGAACCTGGGATAACCCAAAGAAATCAACGTTTACTTTATCTATATTGTATCACCTTATTGTAATTGATTTTATGCAGTTGACATATTTATTTCATTGTATTTGTATGATTATAATCATGACTGATTAACACTGTAACTGTTACCTAGGCTGCCAATAGTAAAATATTTTAACAAGGACCCAATGGCAATAAGTCACTGACTAGTTTTTTGGGGTTATCCTAGATAATTTACATGTATGTTAACATGTAATCATCATGTAATCATCCATGTAATCATCCAAAACTTGTTTAATTGTACTTATGTGTAATTGTACCTAAATAAGCTTTCTGGCTGTTTTTTAAACATTACATTGATGCTATTGGGTTATTCCAAGTTAAATCTATATGATGTAATATGTACAGTAGCCATCATATATGTGCATGTGCATAAGTACGCTCTTAGCGGACTGTTTGTCTGACATTTTTGAGAAGTGCCACAGCAACTTTTTTTTTTTGGCAAGACAGTGCCTCATGCCAAACTTCTAATAATAATAATAATAATAATAATAATAATAATAATAATAATAATATTTTATTTAGACATGGTACAATGATACATAGTTAGGTAGACATGATACATAGGTATAAATGAGATGTACATGCCAAAAGCCCCTAATATGCTGTGCATTGTGGGCATTCTTAGGACTATTTAATAGTAGACTACATGGTAAAAAATTATGGTTGATAATTTATAAAATAAGTATAATTGTGTATCTAAGTTATAAAATTTGAATATAAGTTGAACATAATAATTTATTAATTGTAGCAATGCAACTAATTGAGTGAGATAACAATTTAAAACAATTAATTGCATTGCAGTTACAGTTTACGTTGTTATTATAATGTAAATGTTATAGAAACAGTTAGCTTAGTATGTATTATTCATAACAGGTTTTTACATTTAAGTGGTTAATCAGGTTTTTACATTTAAGTGATTATTCTTCTTTGTTGGGAATGTTTGATATTGAGCATTTAGGTTTGGGTGAGAAGGTGGTTTTTTAGCATCGTTTTGAATTGGGGTACAGGCAGGGTTTCTTTGGCAATGACAGGTAATGAATTCCAAATTTTCGTGCCTTTTATATGCATTGAGTTTTTACATAGTGTTAGATGGACACGGGGAACATCGAGGAGTGATCTGTGTCTAGTGTTATGGTCATGTGTCCTGTTAAAATTGGTAAGGAGAAGTTTGAGTGGTGGATTAATATTTGCATAGTGTTTTCTATGTATGTAATAGGCACAGTAAAAAGTATGAATGTCTTGTATGGTGAGTAAGTTTAGGTTTTTGAATATTGGTGGAGTATGTTGTCTGGAGTGTGAATTTGTTATCATTCTAACTGCTGCCTTTTGTTGCATTATTAATGGTCTGAGATGAGTTATTGATGTAGAGCCCTATGTGCAGATTCCATAGGTGAGGTAGGGGTAAATGAGTGAGTGATATAGGGTAAGGAGAGCTGGTTGTGGAACATAGTACCGTATCTTGGATAGTATTCCCACGGTCTTTGAGACTTTCTTGGAAATTTGTTGTATTTTTTTTTTTTTTTTATTAACACATCGGCCGATTCCCACCAAGGCAGGGTGGCCCGAAAAAGAAAAACTTTCATCATCATTCACTCCATCACTGTCTTGCCAGAAGGGTGCTTTACACTACAGTTATAAAACTGCAACATTAACACCCCTCCTTCAGAGTGCCGGCACTGTACTTCCCATCTCCAGAACTCAAGTCCGGCCTGCCGGTTTCCCTGAATCCCTTCATAAATGTTACTTTGCTCACACTCCAACAGCACGTCAAGTATTAAAAACCATATGCCTCCATTCACTCCTATCAAATACGCTCACACATGCTTGCTGGAAGTCCAAGCCCCTCGCACACAAAACTTCCTTTACCCCCTCCCTCCAACCTTTCCTAGGCTGACCCCTACCCCGCCTTCCCTCCACTACAGATTTATACACTCTCGAAGTCACTCTGTCTCGTTCCATTCTATCTACATGTCCAAACCACCTCAACAACCCCTCCTCAGCTCTCTGGACAATCGTTTTGGTAATCCCGCACCTCCTCCTAATTTCCAAACTCCGAATTCTCTGCATTATATTCACACCACACATTGACCTCAGACATGACATCTCCACTGCCTCCAGCCTTCTCCTCGTTGCAACATTCATCACCCATGCTTCACACCCATATAAGAGCGTTGGTATAACTATACTCTCATACATTCCCTCTTTACTTCCATGGACAAGGTTCTTTGTCTCCACAGACTCCGAAGTGCTCCACTCACCCTTTTCCCTCATCAATTCTATGATTCACCTCATCCTTCATAGACCCATCCGCCGACATGTCCACTCCCAAATATCTGAATACATTCACCTCCTCCATACTCTCTCCCTCCAATCTGATATCCAATCTTTCGTCACCTATTCTTTTTGTTATCCTCATCACCTTACTCTTTCCTATATTCACTTT
This sequence comes from Cherax destructor, assembly GCA_009830355.1. Taxonomy (NCBI): domain Eukaryota; kingdom Metazoa; phylum Arthropoda; class Malacostraca; order Decapoda; family Parastacidae; genus Cherax; species Cherax destructor. The sequence continues at coordinate 214,517 of WNWK01000569.1, read as the reverse complement.
CAATTTTCTTCTTTTACACACCCTACCAAATTCATCCACCAACCTCTGCAGCTTCTCTTCAGAATCTCCCAAAAGCACAGTGTCATCAGCAAAAAGCAACTGTGACAACTCCCACTTTGTATTTGCTTCTTTATCTTTTAGCCCAACACCTCTTGCCAAGACCCTCGCATTCACTTCTCTTACAACCCCATCTATAAATATATTGAACAACCACGGTGACATCACACATCCTTGTCTAAGGCCCACTTTTACTGGGAAATAGTCCCCTTCCCTCCTACACACTCTAACCTGAGCCTCACTATCCTCATAAAAACTCTTCACTGCTTTCAGTAACCTTCCTCCTATTCCATACACCTGCAACATCTGCCACATTGCCCCCTATCTACCCTATCATACGCCTTTTCCAAATCCATAAATGCCACAAAAACATCTTTACCCTTATCCAAATACTGTTCACCTATATGTTTCACTGTAAACACTTGGTCTACACACCCCTACCTTTCCTAAAGCCCCTTGTTCATCTGCTATCCTGCTTTCTGTTTTACTCTTAATTCTTTCAATAATAACTCTACCATACACTTTACCAGGTACACTCAACAGACTTATTCCCTATAATTTTTGCACTCTCTTTTGTCCCCTTTGCCTTTATACAAAGGAACAATACACGCTCTCTGCCAATCCCTAGGTACCTTACCCTCTTCCATACATTTATTAAATAATAGCACCAACCACTCCAAAATTATATCCCCACCTGCTTTTAACATTTCTATCTTTATCCCATCAATCCCAGCTGCCTTACCCCTTTCATTCTACCCACTGCCTCACGAACTTCCCTACACCCACAACTGGCTCTTCCACACTCCTACAAGATGTTATTCCTCCTTGCCCTACACACGAAATCACAGCTTCCCTGTCTTCATCAACATTTAACAAATCCTCAAAATATTCTCTCCATCTTCCCGATACCTCTAACTCTCCATTTAATAACTCTCCTCTCCTATTTTTAACTGTCAAATCCATTTGTTCTCTAGGCTTCCTCAACTTATTAATCTCATTCCAAAACTTTTTCTTATTTTCAACAAAATTTGCTGATAACATCTCACCCACTCTCTCATCTGCTCTCTTTTACATTGCTTCACCACTCTTTTAACCTCTCTTTTTCTCTCCATATACTCTTCCCTCCTTGCATCACTTCTACTTTGTAAAAACCTCTCATATGCTAACTTTTCTCCCTTACTACTCTCTTTACATCATCATTCCACCAATCGCTCCTCTTCCCTCCCGCACCCACTCGCCTGTAACCACAAACTTCTGCTGAACACTCTAACACTACATTTTTAAATCTACCCCATACATTTTCGACCCCATTGCCTACACTCTCACTAGCCCATCTATCCTCCAATAGTTGTTTATATCTTACCCTAACTGCCTCCTCTTTTAGTTTATAAACCTTCACCTCTCTTTACTTACTGATTCTATTTTCCTTGTATCCCATCTACCTTTTACTCCCACTGTAGCTATAACTAAAAAGTGATCTGATATATCTGTAGCCCCTCTATAAACATGTACATCCTGAAGTCTACTCAACAGTCTTTTATCTACCAATACATAGTCCAACAAACTACTGTCATTACGCCCTACATCATATCTTGTATACTTATTTATCCTCTTTTTCTTAAAATATGTATTACCTATAACTAAACCCCTTTCTATACAAAGTTCAATCAAAGGGCTCCCATTATCATTTACACCTGGCACCCCAAACTTACCTACTACACCCTCTCTGCATGTTTCTCCCACTTTAGCATTTAGGTCCCCTACCACAATTACTCATTTGGTTCAAAAGTTCCTATACATTCGCTAACATCTCCCAAAATCTCTCTCTCTCCTCTACACTCCTCTCTTCTCCAGGTGCATACACGCTTATTATGACCCACTTTTCGCATCCGACCCTTATTTTAATCCACATAATCCTTGAATTTACACATTTATATTCCCTCTTTTCCTTCCATAACTGATCCTTCAACATTATTGCTACCCCTTCCTTAGCTCTAACTCTCTCAGATACTCCTGACTTAATCCCATTTATTTCTCCCCACTGAAACTCGCCTACCCCCTTCAGCTTTGTTTCGCTTAGGGCCAGGACATCCAACTTCTTTTCATTCATAACATCGGCAATCATCTCTTTCTTATCATCCGCACTACATCCACGCACATTCAGACAACCCAATTTTATAAAGCTTTTCTTCTTCTCGTTTTTAGTAGATTTGTACAGGAGAAGGGGTTACTAGCCCATTGCTCCCGGCATCTTAGTCGCCTCATACGACACGCATGGCTTACGGAGGAAAGATTCTTTTCCACTTCCCCATGGACAATAGAGAAAATAAAAAGAACAAGAGCTATTAAGAAAAAGAAGAAAAACCTAGATGTGTGTATGTATATATATGCATGTGTATGCCAGTGTAGTGTGACCTAAAGTGTAAGTAGAAGTAGCTAAATATACCTGTTATCCAGCGTGTTTATGAGACAGAAAAAAAAGACACCAGCAATCCTACCATCATGTAAAACAGTTTCAGGTTTCTGTTTCACAGTCACCTGGCAGGACGGTAGTACCTCCCTGGGTGGTTGCTGTCTACCAACCTACTACCTAATTTGTTGTATATGTGTCTGAAATTTGAGGCCACTGTCAAGATGGATTCCTAAGAATTTTCCCTCTGTGAGTTTTGTGATAGGGGACCCGTTTATCATTATGTTAAGTGGTGCGTTTGTAGCTCTGTTCCCAAACTGAATAAAATAGGTTTTATCAATATTGAGAGTAAGTTTGTTTGTCATCATCCAGGTAGATATTTTCTGCAATTCAGTATTTACAGTGTTGGCTAGTATGTCTGGGCTTGGGTGCGAGATAACGTATGTAGTGTCATCTGCAAATAGTATGGGTTTGAGTAGTTGAGATGCATTTGATAGGTCGTTAATGTAAATGAGAAAGAGAAGTGGGCCAAGAACACTTCCCTGTGGGACACCTATTGTAATAGTTTGCGCGGTAGAGCTAGCTCCATTTGTGTACACATGTTGGTTTCTGTTGCTAAGGTATGATTTTAGGTAGTTGAGGGAGTGCCCTCTTATACCATAGTGTGATAATTTTAGGTGTAACAGATCATGGTCAACTGTATCAAAAGCTTTACGTAAATCAATGAAGATTCCCACTGGGATTTCTTTTTTCTCAAGACATAAAAGATTGACTACATGATTGTGATATATTTTTCTTTAATAACTGGCCTAGTAACTTGATGGATTTAAATCCGATAGAGAACATGATTATTAATCGTAAGCGTCACAGCATGGACGTGTTCATTATCCCCAAACTCTTAAGTGCCATTGAGCAAGTTTGGAAGGGTATTGACTCTTCTATCCTTCATACTTTAGCCTTATCAGTACCTAGGTGAGGTATGGAGTACATACTGTACTTGGTTAGGTGAGTGTTACGATCCTGGCCTGTGGACCACTGATTAGTTTAGTGCTTATCGTAATAAAAGTACGGCAGGTGCTAGGAAGTATCGCAGTACTACTCACTATCTGAGTCATACAAGGCGAAATGAGATCTTTAAGGTCTTTTCCGGAGTTTATTTAAGAATATGTACCAAGATTTTCAGGGCACTTAGTAAAATAAATAAATACAACCTCCTTACTCTTAGGAGGGGTGTAAACACTTTAAATAGGCCTTTTCTTTCACTCTTGTATAAATATATATACAGTGGTACCCCGACTTACGATGGTCCCCAAACTCACCCATTTATGTAAGTTTATTTTTTTAAATGCTTTTGTAAGTGTAATTTTGGGGGTCTAAAAGGACTAGTCTATTTTACATCATTCCTTATGGGGATAAATTCGTTTGGTAATGGCACTTGAACAGCATTCTTGAATGAAAAAATATCGTAAGTCGGGGTACCACTGTATGTACAGTAATCAACTTCTCTAATATGGCACCACGAGCTACAATTGTCTGTACTGTCTTAACATAATAAGTAAAGAGGATATATGTCAGTTCCTTTGAATTGAAACACTTCACAACGTCAGCAATAGGTTAGAGTTAATCACAAAACTTAGGCGGACAATCACTGTACTGGTGGTCTCTCAGTACCACGGTTTTCCCGAGAGAATCAGAACTCGCTAGTGAAATATAACTCCAAAGACTATTCTGGAGATAGGACTGAGAGACTAGGAGAGCCTGTTAGGTAATGCTCACTATACCAGAGGTGAGAGCAAACTGTCTCCTTAAGTAAGAGAAGTTAACTTCAACCTACTAAGGAGGGAGTGTAAGAACCTACTCCTTGTCAGGAGTGGGTGTGTGAACATACCCTTGCCAGGAGGGGGTGTGTGAACCTACTCCTTGTCAGGAGGGGAATGTGTGAACCTACTGACGAGTGACCATGTTCAGTAAACTGACGTCATGTAGGTCACGTGACTGAGGAAGACAGGCCAGTACCTGAACAAGTAACCGGCAGTCTAACTAGTGGTTTCCCACTGCATGAAAATCACAATATTATGAACTCCTAACAAACAATATAATATAATACAAAATTAGCATTAACATATACGTATATACATTGGACCCCCGGATTACGTACTGCTCCAAACTCGAACAATTATGTAAGTGTATTTTTGTAAGTGCTTTTGTGACATGTCAAGATATCTTATTCATGAAATAAGATACCTGCTTGTAACAGATAATTGAAATGTAGATATAAACCCAAATGTACAATTGTTAACCCCTTTGGGGCCTAGTGCCTAGGCCTTTTGTGTATCCATATGCTCTTGTGCTACCGTCCACAGGATGGATATGGGGTGCACAATAAACTAGCCACTTCGGTGGCAAAATCTAATCTTTTGTAAGTGTATTTTTGGGGGTCTGAAAGGACTAATCTAATTTACATTATTTCTTATGGGAACAAATTCGTTCGGTAACGGCACTTGAACAGCATTCTGGAACGAAATAATGACGTAATCTGGGGGTCCACTGTATAATAAAATAAAGAGCAACATCCTAGTACCATATATGAGGCAGTTGGAATACTACTCAAATATAAAGTCGGTTTAGGGCATAATTCGCAACACCTGCCCCCTCACGACCGCAGGTCACACCAAGAACTTTAATTATAAGAAAGTAACGTCCATGGAACTTGTGGAGGAGTGGCCAAAGATGCAATGACAGCTGCGTAATCTACAACATGTAGCATCGTAGCTCAACCCTCCTTCGCAAGGTCCGTTGGGACAGTCCAATACTTCCAGACATGTATTGTTAAAAGTAAAAGAATAAGAGTTATGTACATACATTTATAGATGGGATTCTGAAAGCCCAGAAATGAATGTAATAATCCTGGATAAATTTTTTTTAGCTTCAGTCAAAAAGGAAGTATTAAACCAACTATGCATGACCTTACTTGATACACTAAGCAATTTGCTTAACAATTGCAAGTTAATTATCTAGTAATCAAATTTATGCAAAATTTTAGTTACAGATGAACAAAATAATGGATAACAATGCTCCAATTTTGTATGTCAAATTAAAACATGGTACTTTAGCTAAGCAAAAAATCTTTAGCTATTTACTACCTTAAGAAATAATGTCAAGTAGGTTAGTCCATTTCAGACCCCCAAAAAAACACTTACAAAAGCACTTACAATAATATACTTACATAATTGTACGATTTCCGGGGTGTTCGTTTACTCTCACTGCAGTAAATAAACAAAAATTAAATAAAAAATTAGGTTACTAATTGCTATTCTATTCCTGCTAGAGTAAAACATTGCCAACACTGAAACATAGGACACTTATCTTAAAAAAAAAAAAAGCTCATATCTTCAGAAACCTACATACATACTTGTGGACAACTTCAAATACATATTGAGTGCAAGTAAAAGCTTTAACATTAGCTTCCCTACACAAGAGGGTAAGAGGCAGCTATATATATATACGATCAGCGGTCTGGAGTAATTGGAGGAGATGATATTCCGCTGAAACAGTGGTAGTGGAATACATGGCAGTAATGTCACGGCAACTGCGTTTTTGAAAGCTCGAGTGACCAAGGTGTAGGGAGGGGTGGCAAGGTGTCCGGCCTGTATACTGCACCACTCATAACATCTATACAACACCTTACATTCAGCTTCTTTCTCCAATAATCTCCATCCACCAACACATCTCACTACAGAGCACTTGACCAGCTGTGGAGCATCAGTGGCAACAGAAACAGGTACAACAGTAGTAACAGCTTTCTTCAAAGCCCCTTCACTTCCCTCATGAATCAACAAAGCCAGTGTCTTCAGCACCAGATTTGTGTGTGTTATTCCGACATTTGTCATCTTCAGCTTCATACGGGTGTGCACCTTCGGTGTCAATCCCACCATTGTCCTTAATGTACTGGAAAGCATAGTCCATAAGTCCACCATTGCAACCATTATTACCAGTCTTGCCAGAACAGTCAATCAGGTTCTGTTCAGAGAGGCTCACCAGTTTACCAGTCTGAGAAGGCCTGTCGACCCCCAAAGGGTTAAGGGTTAAAGAATATATTCATTAGTACTAATCTTTTAGGGCAGTTCCTGGAAAAAAGACATAAATGCAGTACAATGTGATCCTTTGTTGAAAATTTTTTTGCACACACAATGGATTTATAAAGTAAAAAATAGATCTCTGGAAAAAGAGAGAGACATGCAGTGTAATGCAATCTTTTATTGATAATGTTTTGTCCATACAGTGGGCTTTATCAGGTTCATCTTGATGGCATTTTATACCATTTGTCTCCATAGGGTAGTTCTTCATGGAGCCGTGTTGTAAGCTACTAATTGTCAGTAGTATACCACAAGGAAATGTTCTTATGATGGAAAGTTTAGGTACTTCAGTGACCCACTTCACCTTATTCTTGTATCCTGTGCCTACACAGATTGGTTTTGCTCTAACCTCTATGCAAAGAGAGAAAATACTCACTGCTGTGTGGCACATCAGTTACCAACTTGTAGCTGTTTTTACTTGGAACATGCTGTGATAGATTGCATATGCTAACAATAATAATAATAATAATAATAATAATAATATTCTCTATTTCTACAAGGTATACAGGCTTAGCTGACATCAATGACATACTGCTATATAGAAAGCCCCTTGTTATGCAGAGCCTTTTGGGCAAATTCGGTAAATTTTGTTCCCAGGATGCGACCCACACCAGTCGACTAACACCCAGGTATCTATTTTACTGATATGTGAACTTGGACAGCAGGTGTCATAAGGAAACGTGTCCTAATGTTTCCACCCATACCAGGGATCAACCCTTGGACCTCAGTGTGTGAGCTGAGTGCACTAGCAATTGAGCTACTGTTAAAACAGAAAATAATGTAATATGGCATATGCACCAAGAAGTGTACATCTCTTGATGTAAAAACAGAGTTTATTTCAGTCCTTATTTTAGGAATTAAAGTATGGTATGCTATTCTTGATGTTAGTGTACAGATGAATTGCAAGTGAAAGGCAACTTCATGTTATTGCCCTCCTAATCTTAAGTTAGTCTTAGGTTTGCCCGAAATGCTCTATATATACAGGGGCTTTCAGCATGTACACCTAATGTCATTCATTCTCTTTTGTACAACCACTGTATCATGCTGAAATAAAATATTATTATTAGTAAAGTAAAGTAAAGTAAAGTAAATTTTATTTCTTTGCAGATTGCAGATTACATAGGTATTGGTAATTACAATGTAAATTGAGTGCAAGGAGAGCCACTGACATGCCATGGCATTAGGGGCAGCTTAATCTAGTAACTTAAAGACTATGTACTTAATATTAGAGAAATTTATTGAGTTTATTCTAGTTAAAAATTGTTTTCAAAATTACAATATGATGAAATTGTACTGTTTAAATTATTATATGATGATATTAGATTGTTACAGGTGTTTAGATTCTCGAATGGTAATATGGAATTGAGATTATCTTAAGGAAAATAACATTGAGCATTTTTGACATTAACTTATAATATGAGTATTTAGTTTTGATTGAGTAGGGGGTAACATAATAATAACATATTACTAAAAATTGAGATTATCGTATAGGAAAGTAATAATGAGCATTTTTCAAAGTAGTTTATAGTATGATCATTTAGTTTTGGGTGAGTAGGTGGTTTTTGAGTTGAGTCTTAAATTGATTTTCAGACAAGATTATCTTAATATTTACTGGTAATGAATTCCAGATTCTGGGGCCCTTTATGTGCATAGAATTTTTACATAGGTTGATATGAACACGGGGTATATCAAAAAGTGATCTGTGTCTTGTGTTGTGGTCATGGGTCCTATTAAAGTTGGTGAGGAGAATTTTGAGCGGAGGGTTTATATTAGAGTGTAAAGTTTTATATATGTAGTAGGCACAAGAGTAAGTATGAATGTTCTTTACGGTGAGTAGTTTTAGACTTTTGAATATTGGTGGAGTATGCTGTCTAGAGTGGGAATTTGTTATCATTCTGACTGCGGCCTTTTGTTGTGTCATGAGTAGTCTAAGGTGATTTAATGTTGTTGATCCCCATGCACAGATTCCATATTATTGTTATTATAATTATTATTATTATTATTAATTATTATTAATTATATTATTATTATTAATTATCATATTATTATTATCATATTATTATTATTATTATTAATTATTATAATAATGATAATAATAATATTTTATTTCATCGCAATTTTACATAGAGATTTACATAGAAGTGCAAGGAGAGCCACTGACATGCCAGGGCATAACGGGCAGCTTAATCTAAAAACTTATTCACTAGGTACATAATATGATGATATTTCATTTTGACATTGAGTATTTTTTTTTTAAAGTAATTTACAGAATGCGTATTTAGTTTATGGTGAGTAAGTGGTAATATTACAATGTTATAATAGTACAAATTGAGATTATCTTATAGGAAAAAATTACTGAGCATTTTTTAAAGTACGTAATATTATCGTACATAATTATAATAAGAATGGAATTATCTTATAGGAGAAATAACAATGAGTATTTTTTGAGTATGAGTATTTAGGTAAGGGTGATTAGGTGGTTTTTGAGAAGAGTCTTAAAATGATTCTCAGACAAGGTTATTTTTATATTTTCTGGTAATGAGTTCCAGAATCTGGGGCCCTTTATGTGCATTGAATTTTTACATAGGTTGCTATGGACGCGGGGTACATCGAAATGTGATCTGTTTCTTGTGTTATGGTCATGGGTCCTATTAAGGTTGGTGAGGAGAATTTTGAGTGGAGGGTTTTATTCGAATGTAGAGTTCTATGTGTGTAGTAGGCACAATTATAAGTGTGAATGTTCTTTATGGTGAGTAGTTTTAGGCTTTTGAATATTGGTGGAGTATGCTGTCTAGAGTGGGAATTTGTTATCATTCTGACTGCAGCCTTTTGCTGGGTTATGAGTGGTCTAAGGTGATTTAATGTTGTAGATCTCCATGCACAGATTAATTATCATATTATTATTACAGGTCGCCCTCCACATTCGCGAGTTCCACTTTCGCAGGCTTTGAACATTCGCCAATGTTCATAGTTAAAGTGATTTCATAGTTAATCTTTGTTCTGACACTAATATTAAGTACTGAAATAGTACTCAAATAGTCACAAACACAGTGACAGGTGAACATTTTCACCTGCCTTAGTCACATACTATTGTCTAGAAATATATACATAGTACAGTGGTCCCTTGGTTTTCGCCGAAAATTCGTTCCAGAATGCTGCTTAAGTGCCATTACTGAACGAATTTACTTACTTAAGAAATAATGTCACGTAGATTAGTCTGTTTCAGACCCCAAAAATACACTTGCAACAGCACTTACAAAAATACACTTACATAAATGTTCGAGTTTGGAGATGCACGAAAACCGAGGGACCACTGTATTTATAGGTCCCAGCAATGTTCCCTTGAAAGTAAGGTAAAGTAAATTTTATTTCGTTGCAAATTGTACAGAGATATTTGTAGTTACAAACATAAACTGAAGTGACAGGAGAGCCACTGGCATGCCATGGCATTAGGGGCAGCTTAATCTAATGACTTATAGACTACGTACATAATATTAGAGAAATTGATTGAGTTTTTTCTAGTTATAAAATTGATTTCAAATTACAATATGATGATATTACATTGTAACAAGTGTTTAGGAGGATGGTAATATATAATTGTGATTATATTAAGGAAAATAACATTGAGCACTTTTGAAAGTAATTTATAATATGAGTATTTAGTTTGGGCTTGAGTAGGGTGTTACATAATAGTAACATGTTAGTAAAAATTGAAATTATATTATAGGAAAATAATATTGAGCATTTTTTAAAGTAGTTTACAGTTATGAGTATCTAGTTTAGGGGGAGTAGGTGGTTTTTGAGAAGAGTCTTAAATTGATTTTCAGACAAAGTTATCTTAGTATTGACTGGTAATGAATTCCAGATTCTGGGGCCCTTTATGTGCATAGAATTTTTACTTGATGTAAGACGGGTGTCATCTTATCACTCCACTAATGACAGTGGTGACATCTGATGAGCGTCGTCTTATCTTATCACACTACTAATGACAGTGGTGACATTTGATGAGCATCGTCTTATCTTATCACTTCACTAATGACAGTGGTGACATTTGATGAGGGTACACTGCCTTCGCTTTATTTGTTTTCTCTGTTACACATAAACATGTCTATCTGTCTGTCTAGCTCTGTCTATCTGTATGTCTAGCTCTCTGTATCTGTCTGTCTAGCTGTCTGTCTGTCTAGCTCTGTCTATCTGTTTGTCTAGCTTTCTGTCTGTCTAGCTCTCTGTCTGACTAGCTCTCTGTCTGTCTAGCTCTGTCTATCTGTATGTCTAGCTCTCTGTATCTGTCTGTCTAGCTCTGTCTGTCTAGCTCTCTGTCTATCTGTCTATCTAGCTCTCTGTCTATATGTCTGTCTAGCTCTCTGTCTATCTGTCTGTCTAGCTCTCTGTCTGTCTAGCTCTCTCTCTGTCTAGCTCTCTGTCTAGCTCTCTCTGTCTAGCTCTCTCTCTGTCTAGCTCTCTGTCTGTCTGTCTGCCTGCCTGTGTGTCTCAATCTTGCTGTCTGCTTGTCTCTCTTGTCTCAGAGAGTTGCTCATGAACCAATTGGTATTACACATGAATCACTATCTACAAGCACAGTCTGGATTTTTTGGGTTATCCTAGGTAATTTACAATATGTATAATTGTATTTACTATGTGTTCCTGTGAGATAGAGACAAAGAGATAGACAGAGATAGATATAGACAGACAGACAGACGGAGATAGAGACAGCTAATCAGCCAGCCAGGTGGCAAGCCTGCCGAACATGTATTACACGGTCAAGAATTGTTTCTTTTTACTTAGGGCATAGGTTATAGGCTGGAGATGTCATGTCTGAGGGCAATGTGTGGTGTGAATATAATGCAGAGAATCCGTAGTTGGAGATTAAGAGGTGTGGGATTACCAAAACTATTATCCAGAGAGCTGAGGAGGGGTTGTTGAGATGGTTTGGACATATAGAGAGGTTGGAACAAAATAGAATGACTTCGAGAGTGTATATATCTGTAGTGGAGGGAAGGCGGGGTAGGGGTCAGCCTAGAAAAGGTTGGAGGGAGGGGGTAAAGGAGGTTTTGTGTGCAAGGACCTTGGACTTCCAGCAAGTGTGCGTGAGCGTGTTGGATAGGAGCGAATGGAGACAAATGGTTTTCAGGACTTGACGTGCTGTTGGAGTGTAGGCAAGGTAACATTTATGAAGGGTTTCAGGGAAACCGGCAGGCCGGACTTGATTCCTGGAGATGGGAAGTACAGTGCTGGCACTCTGAAGGAGGGGTGTTAATGTTGCAGTTTTGTAGCTGTAGTATAAGCACGCCTCTGGCAAGACAGTGGAGTGAATAATGATGAAAGTTTTTCTTTGTCGGGCCACCCTGCCTTGGTGGGAAACGGCCTATGTGTTAATAAAAAAAAAATAGGTTATAGAACATTCTGGCAGGATGACACTACCTGTGGTACCAAAATTGAAAGAATGTTGCACAAATGTTGCACATGGGTTATTATTGTTAGGCTAAGTAAATGCTATTACTATTATATTTCCCTACAATATATTTGTGCACCAAACATTCGCGAGGTTCTTGATCCCCTAACCCTCGCGAATGTGGAGGGCGACCTGTATTTTAGTATTATTATTAACCTTACACACTGTGTATGTTCTTTAATATTAAACTACTGTTCTCTATACACTTATAAACTGTAAGAAAAAACGTACAAGAGCTATACAATGTTATGAAATATACTGAGGTAGGATAGAAACTCTTAGCTTGTAAAACACCTATTGGAACTCTGATCCTTCATCCTGTATCTCTCTTCAGTGGAGACAAAATAAGGAGGAATAAAGAAGTATTTATATGTGATACGTAAATAAATGTGTTTGCATGTGGTGTGTATTTATGTTTACATAATTGCATTTACAAATAAAAAATTTGCCACATGGAGGTATCATTTCAACATAAATTTATATGATTTCACAGAACACAAAAAATAATAATGCAGTTGATGCAGCCCGTGAAGTTGACTTCAAGACCTGGACCCACACCAAGATCAAACAAGAGGACACAGACTTCAAAATCTTAGAGGAGGATAAGCCCATGTTAGTGACACAAACCTTGCTTCTTCCATGGTGTTTTAATTTTCTTAGTTAAAATTTTCTGGCCGGATATACTCTTGTTAATGGCTGACTTAAATTCCATCTTGCATTTTTTAAGTACCCTGGAAAACAACTCGTCGGGTCGCGGTGACTTATTTTGTTTCAATTTATCTATCTGTTTGATAACTATATCCCTCGTGATACTAATATTTTTTAATTTGAATTCTTCAGGAACTGAATAATTGTTAATTTCTGGAATCTCATTAACGTCTTCTCGAGTAAAGACTGAAAAAAAATAATCATTAAATAGAGAACACATTTCTAGTTCATTATCCGTCAGCTGTCCATTCCCAATTTTCAGAGGTCCTACATTTTTCCTCACCTTCATCCTGTACACTTGAAAGAACCCTTTTGGATTAGTCTTTGATTCATTACAGTGAAGCATATATGTGAACAGTATTTAGATAAAGGTAGAGAAGTTTTCATTGCATTTATGGATTTAGAAAAGGCATATGATAGAGTGGATAGGGGAGCAATGTGGCAAATGTTGCAAGTGTATGGAATAGGTAGTAAGTTACTGAAGGCTGTAAAGAGTTTTTATGAGGATAGTGAGGCTCAGGTTAGGGTGTGTAGGAGAGAGGGAAATTACTTCCCGGTAAAAGTAGGTCTTAGACAGGGATGTGTAATGTCACCATGGTTGTTTAATATATTTATAGATGGGGTTGTAAAAGAAGTAAATGCTAGGGTGTTGGAGAGAGGGGTGGGATTAAATTATGGGGAATTAAATGCAAAATGGGAGTTGACACAGTTACTTTTTGCTGATGATACTGTGCTTATGGGAGATTCTAAAGAAAAGTTGCAAAGGTTAGTGGACGAGTTTGGGAGGGTGTGTAAAGGCAGAAAGTTGAAAGTGAACATAGATAAGAGTAAGGTGATGAGGGTATCAAACGATTTAAATAAAGAAAAATTGGATATCACATTGGAGAGAGTGATTATGGAAGAAGTAAATGTTTTCAGATATTTGGGAGTGGACGTGTCAGCGGATGGGTTTATGAAAGATGAGGTTAACCATAGAATTGATGAAGGAAAAAAGGTGAGTGGTGCGTTGAGGTATCTGTGGAGACAAAAAATGTTATCCATGGAAGCAAAGAAGGGAATGTACGAAAGTATAGTGGTACCAACACTCTTATATGGGTGTGAAGCATGGGTTGCAAATGCTGCAGCGAGGAGGAGGCTGGAGGCAGTGGAGATGTCCTGTCTAAGGGCAATGTGTGGTGTAAATATTATGCAGAAAATTCAGAATGTGGAAATTAGGAGGTGTGGAGTTACTAAAAGTATTTGTCAGAGGGCTGAAGAGGGGTTGTTGAGGTGGTTTGGTCATTTAGAGAGAATGGATCAAAGTAGAATGACTTGGAGAGCGTATAAATCTGTAGGGGAAGGAAGGCGGGGTAGGGGTCGTCCTAGAAAAGGTTGGAGGGAAGGGGTAAAGGAGGTTTTGTGGGCGAGGGGCTTGGACTTCCAGCAAGCATGTGTGAGCGTGTTAGATAGGAGTGAATGGAGACGAATGGTTTTTGGGACCTGACGAGCTGTTGGAGTGTGAGCAGGGTAACATTTTGTGAAGGGATTCAGGGAAACCAGTTACATAATTGATTTAGTTGGACTTGAGTCCTGGAAATGGGAAGTACAATGCCTGCACTTTAAAGGAGGGGTCTGGGATAGTGACAGCTGGGAGGGAATATTCTCAGCTGTCGTATCTGAGCTCTACTGCAAAGACAGTGATTATGTATGAGTGTGGTGAAAGTGTTGAATGATGATGAAAGTATTTTCTTTTTTGGGATTTTCTTTCTTTTTGGGTCACCCTGCCTTGGTGGGAGACGGCCGACTTGTTGAAAAAAAAAAAGTTTAGCTTTTCTAATCCCCTTTTTTACTTCTCTTTTAAACTGAACATATTGGTCAATAAGGTTAATCTCTCCTCTTTTGATGCTCCTAAAAATTCCCCTTTTCTCTCCTAGTAAATGCTTTAGCCTCCTTTTAACCCATTTAGGGTCATTATTATTTGACCTAATATCTCTTTGGGGAATATATATGCTCTGAGCACGTTGTACATTATTAAGAAAAAATCCATAAACACGGATCCCCTCGTAATCGTAAGTTATATCCCCAGATTGTTAATTTGAGTAAACTTGCTGTCTGCTGTAATTAAAATACAAATGTACAACGCAATCATACTGTGATCAATTTCTCTAAGCAGTCTGTTAGCCATTAAATTTAGTCTTCCCATAATGCCATGGCATGATAGTGGCTCTCTCTGCACTGTAACTCATTATTGTAATTATATAAACTCAATGTAATAATAATAATAATTTTATTTCATTGCAAGTTTACATCAAGATTTTGTAATTACAATCATGAACTGAAGGGCAAAGAGAGCCACTATCATGCCATTGCATTATGGGCAGACTAAATTTAATGGCTTATAGACTACTTAATACTAGAGAAATTGATTAAGTTGTTTTAGTTAAACATTAGCTTATGTTTATAACATAACAAGTTTACTCAAATTATAATCTGAGGATTTTACATTGTGACAAGGTGAAAGTGTTTTGTAGGATGGTTACATCAATAGTAAATATTGAAATTATATTATGGGAAAATAACCCTGAGCATTGTTGAAAGTAGTTTACAGTATGAGTATTTAGTTTAGGGTGAGTAGGTGGTTTTTGAGAAGAGTCTTAAATTGGTGTTCAGACCAGATTATTTTAGTATTTACTGGTAATGAATTCCAGATTTTGGGACCCTTTATGTGCATAGAATTTTTACACATGGTGATATGGACACTGGGTATATCAAAAAGTGATCTGTGTCTTGTGTTATGGTCATGGGTCCTGTTAACGGTGAGGAGAATTTTGAGCGGGGGGTTTATATTTGAGTGTAGAGTTCTATGTATGTAGTAGGCACAAGAATAAGTGTGAATGTTCGTAACGGTGAGTAGTTTTAGACTTTTGAATAGTGGTGGAGTATGCTGTCTAGAGTTGGAATTTGTTATCATTCTGACTGCAGTGAGAAAAATATTTTGCTAAAAAAGCGTTCGTTACGCGATTTGTTCGCTATATGGAGCGTTCGTTAGGTGGGGGTCCACTGAATAGGCAAATCAAAAGAGGAGAGGGGCAGTTAAGAACTCAATATATTCAGTTAAAGAGAGGAATAAGAAAAGCAAAAGGAGATTATGAGGTTAAAGTTGCAAGAGAATCAAAGACTAACCCAAAAGGATTCTTTCAGGTATACAGAAGTAAGATTAGGGACAAGATAGGCTCACCATCAGTGATAAGGAAATGTGTAGAATTCTTAACACTTCCTCTCAGTTTTTACACAGAAAGATACTAGCGATATTCCAGAAATAATAAATTACGTATGTAGAACAGGACGATAGTAAACTATGCACGATTAGGGTCACACGTGACATGGTCCTTAGACAAATAGATAGATTAAAACCTAACAAACCCCCAGGCCCTGATGAACTGTATGCTAGGGTTCTGAAGGAATGCAAAGAGGAGCTTAGCAAACCTTTGGCTAATCTTTTCAACATATCACTACAAACTGGCATGGTGCCAGATAAGTGGAAAATGGCAAATGTAATACGTACCTATTTTCAAAGCAGGTGACAGGTCCTTAGCTTTGAACTATAGACCAATAAGCCTAACCTCCATAGTGGGAAAATTTATAGAATCAATAATTGCCAAGACAATTTGTAGCCATCTTGAAAAGCATAAATTAATCAACGAATCCCGTCAAGGTTTTACAAAAAGGAGTTCCTGCCTTACAAATTTATTAACTTTTTTCACTAAGGTATTTGAGGAGGTAGATCATGGTAATGAATATGATATTCTGTATATGGACTTCAGTAAGGCTTTTGATAGAGTCCCACGTCAGAGACTATTGAGGAAAATTAAGGCACACGGAATAGGAGGAGAAATGGACAGCAGAGAGTTTGCATAAATGGGGAGAAATCAGAGTGGGGAAGCATCACGAGCGGTGTTCCATAGGGGTTAGTGTTGGGCCCCTTGTTGTTCACAATCTACATAGACGACATAGATAAGGGAATAAATAGCGACATAAGCAAGTTTGCCGATGACACCAAAATAGGCCGTCCAATTCATTCTGACGAGGACATTAGAGCACTCCAGGAAGATTTGAATAGACTGATGCAGTGGTTGGAGAAGTGGCAGATGCAGTTTAATACAATAGACAAATGCAAAGTTCTAAACATTGGACAGGAAAATAACCATGCACCTAAAGTTAGTACCTGACCAGCCAAGCTGTGGTTCATACGTTGGATTGCGTGTGGCCATCAGTAACAGCCTGGTTAATCAGGCCCTGATCCACCATGAGACCTGGTCACAGACCGGGCCGCAGGGGTGTTGACCCCCGGAACTCTCTCCAGGCAATCTCCAGGTAAACAAATAAAAGCGTTTATCCAAATAAATGGCTGAAGATGACCCTTTGATGGTTTGGCCATGTTTGGTTGACCCACTGATCTAATATTCAAGTTTTGTGTATCCCTACTAACAGGTGGAAGGGTAATCAGGATTCTACTTGTGCAAGGGTTGGTAAGTCAAGCTATTACAGATTTTGGTTTAAAAATTACACTTCTAAGTGATCAAGGTTCCAGGACCAAAATGTTTTCTAATAAATGTCCTAGTGTCTGATCGTGTGTCTTTTTAAACCAATCTGTCGGTATCAGTTACCAAGGATCATACCATTACAGGCTTTATTGCCTTGTTAGTTTTATTGTACACAAGCCCTATCAACTCTGTTACAGGATTGACCAACCTCACAAGATATAGCTGTTAGCAACTTGCTATTATACTACTGTACTGTACCGTCTTCACATGACTTATTTTAGTTGTATCTACAATAAGTTTAATTTACCTTTTTCAGTGTTTAGCATGATTATCTAAGCTTCATCCAAAGTATTCATAAAAATTTAGTCAGTGCCACTGGTTAAAATTCCTTCATTATCCCTGAGATAGTAGGTATGCTTTGTCAGTTCATTACCATTAGAATGTAATTTTTTAACGCATTAATTTTAATTTTTCGTAAGAGGCAACTAAAATGTAGGGAAGAACTTTCATTTTTCTTTTTTACTAAATGTAAAAAAGAAAAACTTCCATTTTTCTTTTTAGGTCACCCTCCGTTGGTGGGAGCCAGCCAGTTTCTTGAAAAAAAATTAATTTTCCATCTTCTGTAAAATAGTAGTTTCAAAATCAGTTTAAGAAGACTTAACCCTTTGACTGTTTCGGTCGTATATATACATCTTACGAGCCACTGTTTTGGACGTATATATACTGTACGTACTCAAAAATTCTAGCCGCTTCAAATCAAGCGGGAGAAACCTGGTAGGCCCACATGTGAGAGAATGGGTCTGTGTGGTCAGTGCGCTGTATAAAAAAATCCTGAAGCATGCAGTGCATAATGAGAAAAAAAAACTCCGACTGTGTTTTTGGATTAAAACGCCGACTTTGAGGTGTATTTTCGTATAGTATTTATGGGTGTATTCTCTTTTTCGTGGTCTCATTTGATAGAATGGAAAACATATTACAGAAATAGAGATGATTTTGATTAGTTTCATGATGAAAACGACCTTGAAATTGAGCTCAAAGTAGCAGAAATGTTTGATTTTTGCCAATGTTCAAGAGTACACAAATGATGCCACGTGTCCAATACACATCAACTGGTGAGTCTAATATTCTTTCACAAGTGCACTGATATTATTTATACCATTTTTACAATAATGCAGTAGTCTGCATAACAGTAAATCTTCTATTTTTTGTGTGAATAAAAAATCAAGATAGAAAGCAAGAGTAATATAAGAGACGTGACTAATGAACAGATAACATCTTATTTTAGTGCCAGGAATGTCTGCATTGTTTATTCTGGACCCTATTTTGAAATTGACAACTTTTTATTTTGCATGAAATTGGCCAAATTGCCAATTTCTGACCACTTTATTGGGTAGTTGAAATCAGTAAATTGGTGGTTTCTTGTACTCAATTGATAGAACAAATGGAGTTCTAAAGAAATATCTATGAGTTTGGTTGACTGGAACAATGGAATTGGCCGAAAATAGGGCTCAAAGTCGGTGAAATTGCCGATGCGTATATATCGCCAAGATCACTAACTATGCGAGAGCGTAATTCCGTAAGTTTTCCATCAAATTTCACACTTTTGGTGTCATTACATCGGGAAAAGATTCTATCATTTCATAAGAATTTTTTTTTTTTCGAAAATTTTGCGACAACAGGAGACACCTCAGGATTTGGGGTTGCGACAGTCAAAGGGTTAATATTAAACTAGAGTTTTTAGTGGTCATGTTCATTATCTGTCAGATGCTGTACAGTGGTCCCTCGGTTTTCGTGCATCTCCAAACTCGAACATTTATGTAAGTGTATTTTCGTAAGTGCTGTTGCAAGTGTATTTTTGGGGGTCTGAAATAGACTAACCTACGTGACATTATTTCTCAAGGAAGTAAATTCGTTCGTTAATGGCACTTGAGCAGCATTCTGGAACGAATTTTCGGCGAAAACCGAGGGACCACTGTATTTGTACTCTTGAAATCATAGACACAATTGCAAACATACAGCAAACCCTCTCATAACATAAGAACATAAGAAAGAAGGAACACTGCAGCAGGCCTACTGGCCCATGCAAGGCAGGTCCAAGTCTCCAACGGATTAAGCCAATGCCCCGACCCAGCCAGGTCAGGTTACATTCACTTAAGGAAGGAGCACTACATCTGACCTAGTAGCACAAGCTAGTCAGGACCAACTCACACCCAACTGCACCCACTCATATAATTATCTAGCCGACCACCTGGTCAGGTCACTTCCACTTAAGGAATTAGTACGGCTACTGACCTGGTAGTACAAGTTAGTCAGGTCCAAACTCACACCCATCCACACCCACCCATGTATTTATCTAACCTATCTTTAAAACTACACAACGTCTTAGCATCTATGACGGTACTCGGGAGTTTGTTCCATTCATCCACAACTCTATTACCAAACCAGTGCTTTCCTATAGCCTTCCTGAATCTGAACTTTTCCAACTTGAAACCATTGCTGCGAGTCCTGTCTTGGCTGGATATTTTCAGCACGCTATTTACATCCCCTTTATTTATTCCTGTTTTCCATTTATACACCTCAATCATATCCCCCCTAATTCTATGCCTTTCTAGAGAGTGCAGATTCAGGGCCCTCAGTCTATCTTCATTCCTGAAAATCAACATGATATGCAATATAGCATCATGTGAAGTGAAGAACATTTTATATATTCTTAGTTAATAGATCATAGGTGTTTTCAGTTGGGAGAATTTTGGATAAAAATTACTCTACCGAATATATTGTAACATTCATGTAGTATGTAATGTTCTCAGAGAATTTCTCTCTCCTCTAACACGTTTATTTATGTTTAATTAATTTAGCATATTTTTGGAGAGATTCAGAGGTACAGTATGTAATAATTATGATATGCATTTCATTTTGACAGATATGAGGGCAAGCTTCAGGAAAGAGTGACAGAAAATTTGTGTGTATTGATGCAAGATGAGGATGAGGATTTTGAAGCACATCCTGTTGAACGCCCCCCACTCTGTTACAAGACCCTCAGTGCAGTAGAGGCAGAAAGGAAATTTAAAAGGTTTTTCTGAATTCATAGCTTTTTTTTTTTTTTTCTTCTTCTTTTTTTTTTTTTTAACAAGTCGACCGTTTCCCACCGAGGCAGGTGACCCAAAAAGAAAGAAAAACCTAAAAAGAAAAAAAAAACTTAAATCATCATTCAACACTTTCTCCATCACTCATACATGATTACTGTCTTAGCTAAGGTGCTCAGATATGACAGCTTAGACATCCCTCCAAACTGTTACTATCCTAAAACCCTCCTTTAAAGTGTAGGCATTGTACTTCCCATTTTCAGGTCTTGAGTCCGGCTAACCGGTTTCCCTGAATCCCTTCACAAAATATTACCCTGCTCACACTCCAACAGCTCGTCAGATCAGAATCACTCCTATCTAACACGCTCACGCATGCTTGATGGAAGTCCAAGCCCCTCACCCACAAAACCTCCTCCATGTACTTGTTTTACATGATGGTAGGATTGCTGGTGTCTTCTTTCTGTCTCATAAACATGCAAGATTTCAGGTATGTCTTGTTACTTCTACTTACACTTAGGTCACACTACACATTCATGTACAAGCATATATATACATACCCCTCTGGGTTTTCTTCTATTTTCTTACTAGTTCTTGTTCTTATTTCCTCTTATCTCCATGGGAAAGTGGAACAGAATTCTTCCTCTGTAAGCCATGCGTGTCGTAAGAGTCGACTAAAATGCCGGGAGTAAGGAGCTAGTAACCCCTTCTCCTGCATACATTACTAAAGTTAAAAAGAGAAATTTTGTTTTTCTCTTTGGGTCACCTTGCCTTGGTGGGAAACGGCCGATTTGTTGAAAGAAGTTTCGGCTATAATTCATTCCAGAAGGCTGTTCAAGTGTCATTACCAAACGAATTTGTCCCCATAAGGAATAATGTAAAGTAGGCTAGTCTGTTTCAGACCCCCAAAAATACACTTACAAAAGCACTTACAATAATACACTTGCATAACTGTTCGAGTTTTTAGGTGATCGAAACTCGGGAGTCCACTGTACGTATATATACAGTGGTACCTCAAGTTACGATATTTTTTCGTTCGAGAATGCTGTTCAAGTGCCATTACCAAACGAATTTATCCCCATAAGGAATAATGTAAAATAGACTAGTCCTTTTACACCCCCAAAAATATACTTACAAAAGCATTTAAAAAAATAAACTTACATAAAAGGGCGATTTTGGGGACCATCGTAACTCGAGGTACCACTGTATATATATATTTTTTTTTTCAACAAGTCGGCCGTCTCCCACCAAGGCAGGGTGACCCAAAAAGAAAGCAAATCCCCCAAAAGAAAATACTTTCATCATCATTCAACACTTTCACCACACTCATACATAATCACTGTCTTTGCAGAGGCGCTCAGATACGACAGCTGAGAATAGTCCCTCCCAGCTGTCACTATCCCAGACCCCTCCTTTAAAGAGCAGGCATTGTACTTCCCAATTCCAGGACTCAAGTCCAACTAAATCAGTTAACTGGTTTCCCTGAATCCCTTCACAAAATGTTACCCTGCTCACACTCCAACAGCTCGTCAGGTCCCAAAAACCATTCGTCTCCATTCACTTCTATCTAACACGCTCACACATGCTTGCTGGAAGTCCAAGCCCCTCTCCCACAAAACCTCCTTTACCCCCTCCCTCCAACCTTTTCTAGGACAACCCCTACCCCGCCTTCCTTCCTCTACAGATTTATACGCTCTCCAAGTCATTCTACTTTGATCCATTCTCTCTAAATGACCAAACCACCTCAACAACCCCTCTTCAGCCCTCTGACAAATACTTTTAGTAACTCCACACCTTCTCCTAATTTCCACATTCCGAATTTTCTGCATAATATTTACACCACACATTGCCCTTAGACAGGACATCTCCACTGCCTCCAGCCTCCTCCTCACTGCAGCATTTGCAACCCATGCTTCACACCCATATAAGAGTGTTGGTACCGCTATACTTTCGTACATTCCCTTCTTTGCCTCCATGCATAATGTTTTTTGTCTCCACAGATACCTCAATGCACCAGTCACCTTTTTTACTTCATCAATTCTATGGTTAACCTCATTCTTCATAAACCCATCCGCTGAAACGTCAACTCTCAAATATCTGAAAACATTTACTAAAGAAGGGAATGTATGAGAGTATAGTTATACCAACACTTTTATATGGGTGTGAAGCATGGGTGATGAATGTTGCAACGAGGAGAAGGCTGGAGGCAGTGGAGATGTCATGTCTGAGGTCAACGTGTGGTGTGAATATAATGCAGAGAATTCGGAGTTTGGAAATTAGGAGGAGGTGCGGGATTACCAAAACTATTATCCAGAGAGCTGAGGAGGGGTTGTTGAGGTGATTCGGACATGTAGAGAGAATGGAACGAGACAGACTAACCGAGGTGTATAAATCTGTAGTGGAGGGAAGGCGGGGTAGGGTCGGCCTAGGAAAGGTTGGAGGAGGGTAAAGGAAGTTTTGTGTGTGAGGGGTTTGGACTTCCAGCAAGCATGTGTGAGCGTATTTGATAGGAGTGAATGGAGACAAATGGTTTTTAATACTTGACGTGCTGTTGGAGTGTGAGCAAAGTAACATTTATGAAGGGATTCAGGGAAACCGGCAGGCCGGACTTGAGTCCTGGAGATGGGAAGTACAGTGTCTGCACTCTGAAGGAGGGGTGTTAATGTTGCAGTTTTATAACTGTAGTGTAAAGCACCCCTCTGGCAAGACAGTGGAGTGAATGATGATGAAAGTTTTTCTTTTTCGGGCCACCCTGCCTTGGTGGGAATCGACCGATGTGTTAATAAAAAAAAAAAAAATATTTACTTCTTCCATAATCCCTCTCTCCAATGTGATATCCAATTTTTCTTTATTTAAATCGTTTGATACCCTCATCACCTTACTCTTATCTATGTTCACTTTCAACTTTCTACCTTTACACACCCTCCCAAACTCGTCCACTAACCTTTGCAACTTTTCTTTAGAATCTCCCATAAGCACAGTATCATCAGCAAAAAGTAACTGTGTCAACTCCCATTTTGCATTTAATTCCCCATAATTTAATCCCACCCCTCTCCCCAACACCCTAGCTTTACTTCTTTTACAACCCCATCTATAAATATATTAAACAACCATGGTGACATTACACATCCCTGTCTAAGACCTACTTTTACCGGGAAGTAATCTCGGGGTGTTCGTTACTCGGGGGTCCAATGTATATTTATATATATATATGTATATAGTGGACCCCCGGATTACGATGGCGTCGGATTATGCTAAATTCGGAAAACGATACCTTTTTCCGTAAAAATATTGGTTCGGTATACAATGATCCGCTCGGAATAAGCCATTTGCCCTGGACGCGTACACGTGCCCTGGGACGGCACAACGCTCCATCCAGAGTCAGTGTGCCATTGTTTACCAGTGAGTGAGCAGCACCCCCGCCACCCACGCATTCATACCATACATTTTATCATTATTCCATTGTTTTTAGTGCTTGCAACTGCTAAATAAGCCACCATGGGTCCAAAGAAAGCTCCTAGTGCCAGCCCTTTGGTAAAGGGCTGAGAGGGGAGAATGTGTCTTAAGTAATTCAGTGATTCTACGATATGTTATGATACTAAAGCAGCAGGAGTTGATAAAGGCTTTAGTGCCAGCCAGCGATAAAGTGTAGCATTAACAGTGTAGCAAGTAAGTTAAGCCATTAATCGATAGAAAAATGACGACACGAAACTTAACTCCTCCATTGTTGTTTGAGGTATAGGGCAACTGACAACACTGCCGTCTGCTGCTGCTGCCTACCACCACCATTATATGTACGGCTTATGATCAGTGGCCCTTATACTACACCCAACAACACAACACCAGTCCTCACATTTGTAATACGTATATGTATTTTATTCATTCTAGAGTATATGTTATGTTTCTATGTTATTAATATTGTTTATTATGTCATATTAGATGAATTGTGACAGATAAATAAGCCGTAGAGTTGATATTAGTGTCATAATAAAGGACTATCTTGTCCTGTCCTCAAACACACCCTTGTAGCCAGCACATTTCCAAACATATGCCAGAAACGACTCTCTAGAACACTTTTTTGAGCGACAGGGGTCCAGTGACTCTCAAGCTGGTCCTAGTGCCATTAAAAAACAAAGAAGGGAAGTAACCCCGGAAAAGAACTTGGTACCTGAAGTCTTAATTGAAGGGGATTCCCCTTCCAAACACTAGCAACTCCTCCTTCCTCTCCCCTCCTTCCGTCTTCCACACATCAACAACTCTTCAATAAAGGTAAGTGTCAAGTTATTACTGTTTTATGTACTTTATATCTCATTCTTTTCTGTGTAATTTAATGTGGAAACAATATTTATTTTAATACTTTTGGGTGTCTGAAACGGATTAATTGAATTTCCATTATTTCTTATGGGGAAAATAGAATCGGATTAAGTTATATTCGGTTTAAGTTAAGCTCTCTGGAAAGTATTAATTACGTAATTCTGGGGGTCCACTGTATACAGTGGACCCCCGGAAATCAAACATAATTCGTTCCAGAATGCTGTTCTAGTGCCGTTACCGAACGAATTTGTTCCCATAAGGATAAATGTAAATTAGATTAGTCCGTTTCAGACCCCCAAAAATACACTTAAAAAAGCCCTTACAAAAATACACTTACATAATAGTTCGAGTTGGGAGCTGTTCGATTTCCAGGGGTCCACTGTATACGCAATGCACAGCATATTAGGGGCTTTTGGCATGTACATCTCATTTATACCTATGTATCATGTCTACCTAACTATGTATCATTGTACCATGTCTAAATAAATTATTATTATTATTATTATTATTATATGCAGTGGTACCCTGGATTACGTACTGCTCCAAACTCGAACAATTATGTAAGTGTATTTTTGGGGGTCTAAAAGGACTAATCTAATTTACATTACAGTGGACCTTTGGTTAAAGGCCATAATCCATTCCAGAAGCTTGGCCTTAAACCGAAATGGCCTTTAACTGAAATAATATTCCCCATAAGAATTAATGTAAATAGTACAATTAATCCGTTCCAGACAAAAATATTAAAAAAAAAAAATTTAACAATTAAATCAGTATTACATACCTTTATTGAAGACTAATGCTGGCTTCTGGAAGATAGGGAGGAGGAAATAGAGAGGAGTTAGTTTTTGGAAGGGGAATCCCCCTCCATAAGGACTTCAGGTAGCAAAGCTCTCTCTGTGGTCTTTTAATGCCACTAGGATCAGCTTGAGAGTCACTCCACCAACTACACTCCCTGCATGCCTGCTACGCTCCCTGCATGCCTGCTACACTCCCTACATGCCTGCTACACTCCCTGCATGCCTGCTACACTCCCTGCATGCCTGCTACACTCCCTGCATGCCTGCTACATTCCCTGCATGCCTGCTACCCTCCCTGCATGCCTGCTACCCTCTCTGCATGCCTGCTACACTCCCTGCATTCCTGCTATACTCCCTACATGCCTGCTATACTCCCTGCATGCCTGCTACTCTCCTTGCCTCTATGCCTGCCTGCCTTGAATTCTATCATGTTTCTCACTTTCTTTACCAAAGGAACTTTACTAAGAACTTTCCTTGGGGCATGGTAACTTATTTCGTAGTTGCACTTGATAAATAACCACCAAAAACAATGGATTATACAAAATGTTTGGATGAATGAGCAGAAGCTTCCTCACGCACCGAGAGACACAGGCAAACTGAAGCACAAGTGGCCCCAGCCGGCGGACGGACGCATCCCATACGGCCTCTAACCAAAAACCGGCCTGTAACTGGGAGCCGAAAAACCGGCCTCTAACCGAAAAACGGCCTCTAACTGGGAGCCGAAAAACCGGCCTCTAACCGAGTTGGCCTTTAACCGGAACGGCCTTTAACTGAGGGTCCACTGTATTCCTTATGGGAACAAATTCGTTTGGTAATGGCGCTTGAACAGTTCTGGAACGAATTAATTACGTAAACCGGGGGTCCACTGTATTTGTTTGTTTGTTTCAGAATTTATTTTCAATAATAGTATATAGTTGTAAAGATTAGTTTTATAAGCTTAATTTAGAATTAAGGAGTCCTTTGTTTCTTTGTAATTGTTAAATAAATTTATATAACTGCATTTACATACAGTATTTTGTGTTTTTGTTTTATAGAGAGTATGACAGCTTGTATTTATATAATCCCTAATACTGTATATTGCTTCATCAGGCGTCAAAAAATCATGAATGACATCTTTGAAAAGTTTAAGGTAAAAAAACAGGACGCAAATGTGGATGAAGATACTAAGAAGAAGAAGAAGAAAGGATTATCTCTCAAGTGTAGGTTAATTGCAACAACAGTGGCTTCAGTAATACATATAAGGTTTTGACCGATGAAGTTGCATTGTGATGCTTTCTCTGGTTAGCTCATTCTAGCTAGTCTTAATGTAAAATTTGCACTTGTTATTCACAATTTGCCTCTATCAGGTCTTGTCGTTACTAAGGGAGCTTCCTCTGTCAGGTCTTGCCTTTACTAAAGGAGCTTCTGTCAGGTCATGTCCTTGCTAAAGAAGCATCTTCTATCAGGTCTTGCCCTTACTACGGAAGCTTTCATTACGTGTCTAAGCCATAGCAATTAGCCACTCTGCTAGTGCATAATTTATATTTCAATTCCCTGTAGAAGTCTTTGCCAATTTATGAATAACAAGTTTGTGTGCCCTTCAGACCTAGATGTGCATTTTCTGGAACGGCATTTAAAAAACATTCTAATTGAATTTTTTTTTGTATGCAAGGGTTCCCAATGGCACTGACTAGTGACCAAGTAAGTTTCAGCTAAATATGATGGTAACTTTGTCAGTTATTTGTATTTACCAGTCATCTCTTTTAACATGTCTTTAAAATTTTATTATAGTTGCTGGTATTATTATTTTTTACTCTTATTGTATATAATTTATTATTAACTTTTTATGAATTCATTCACCAGCTTTTATATCACTGATAAATGTTTAAACCAAATCTACAATAATTTATTTTACTTGCCACTTCTATCCTTTCCTCCTCCTATCTCCTCCTTTATCCCTTACTACTCCATCCTCCTCTTTTATCCCTTACTAATCCAATCTTCTCCTTTTTCCCTTACTCCTCCATCTTCCTCTTCCTTGCTGTCTTCCTTCTCCCTCCTGTCTCCTTCCTTTAATGCTGAGATAAAACAAGACTTCTCATTGGTAGTATTTTCACAGTCATCCTCTACAAAGATGTCAAATTGAAGAAATTCCGGTCTGAAAGTGAAAAGGATGACAAGCAATCTGATGAAGGCCCACCAAAAAAGAAACATAATGAGCATGATTTTTCAGAGTAAGTCGTATTCACTTTTCTAACATTAGCTTTTTCCAACGAAAGTAAGGTAGCCCTTAGAAGAAAAAGGATTCACCATCACTTGTTCTGTAGCTATCTTTCAAGAAGTGCACAGACATCACTATTTAAACAATGCTCCTAGCTGTAACATCTCAATCCACCCTAAAACTGAAGCTGTGCAGGCCTGGTCATGGACCAGGTCATGAGGGCATTGACCCTACCTTGCTCAGATTTCAATACCTCACAACATCTCAATAGCTACTTGTCTCTAATCTTCTGTAACACTCACACATGTCTGTTGGATACTTAAGTCCTTACTATTCTAACTTCCTTCACACCCTAACTTTTCCCTGGGACACCCTCTTCATCCTTCCATCAACCACAGAGTTATTCACCCTCTTGGTCAACCCATCTTGCTCCTAACCCTCTTGACAATTCCCTCTTTTGCTTTATTCACACCACCCATTGACATAATTTTTTTTTTATGACACGTCAGCCATTTCCCACCGAGACAGGGTGAACAAAATAAAAAAAACTTTCATCATCATTCAACACTTTCACCATCACTCATACATAATAACTGTCTTTACAGAGGCACTCAGATACAACAGTTTAGATGTCCTAAGTACAGTGTACCCCGAGTTTCGGCCATAATTCATTCCAGAAGGCTGTTCGAGTGCCATTACTGAACGAATTTGTTCTCATAAGGAATAATGTAAATTAGATTAGTCTGTTTCAGACCCCCAAAAATACACTTACAAAAACAATTACAATAATACACTTACATAATTGTTCGAGTTGGGAGCTGTACGAAACTCGGGGTACCACAGTACTATAATATAAACATTCAGGAAGTGTAAGTAAAATTTTGCCAATCTGTAAATAGGCTTAAAGACCACAATATCTTCACTTTATAAGTTGGTAAAATGTTAATATCTTTACTATATACAAGACTATTGTTATACGTATATAACATCTGTAATACAGGTTGGCCATCACTAATCCGGCAATCAGTTATCCGGTTCCATCAGTAATCCGGCACTTATTTCGGATAGCATAATTTCAAATTTCCGGGGTCACCACACCAACCTGCTGCTACTGTTTGGTGGCGCTACTTGCTGCATAAGTCATTTCATTTTCATTTTCTCCATTTAGTTATAACTTGCTCACTTTTAGCCCTAACCATGGTTCCAACGAATAAAAAAAAATGCTTCTCGTTGTGTGAAGCACCTACACCATACATTGTCCATAAAAGATAAGGTGGCTTTGAAGCCACTGTCGGCTGCTATGATCTCTTGAGTCTCATGATGTAAGTTTATTCAGGTATACACAAATACAGTTACATAGATTATCTTACATGGCAGCATATGTGTAGAGAACCTAGGATAACCCAAAAAAGTCAGACCAAGTGACTTATTTCCGTTGGGGAATATGTTTTATTATTATGCTAATATCAACACTACGGTTTATTTACCTATCACAATTGATCTAATATGACATAGTAAACACTATAAGTAACATAAAAACATGGTAAATACTCCAGAATGAATAATATTTTGCATAATACCGAGCGGTCCGATGGAGGTATGAAATTACCACTAGTAATAATAATCAAAATCAAAATGTTTATTTCCTTGTAAAGCTTACAATGTGTGGTTTACATGTTATAAAATATTAATTACAAAGAAGGCCACTAGCATGCCTAGGCATTTCGGGCAGACTAATACTTATTCTTTCTCTATTTATATAGGTTATGGAGCAGTACATTTGAACATACATTATTAGATAATTACATAATTAGATACATACCTAATTAGGTACATACACGATTAGATTTAAAATAGTTAGGTAGTACAAATCATATAATAATATTACAAACCAATCAAAATAATAATAGTAGTATATAATAATAATAATAATAGAGGATATGAGATAAAAATACCATCCTCCTATCCCTGTCTTGGGAGTTTATATTAAGAGAAAACATAGTGTAGTACAGGGCTAACTATGATATACACTCATTTTCATTGATTATCTTGGAAGTTACATACATATCTCAACATAGTGGCATTAATAATGATAGTAATGCAATGAATTTCACAGACAACATAAAAGGACCCCAATGGAAATAAGTCACTTTGAGTTTTTTGGGTTATCCTAGTTTCTCTACATATGCTGCTATGTATAATACAGCCTCTCCTCACTTAACAATGGAGATAGGGGCCTAAGACCCCGTCGGTAAACAATTTCATCGCTAGTCGAGGAATCACCCCTTACTGACACTTCAAAAGTGTCACCACCCAAAATTAAAACATTCAGTTTTATGTTAAACGAAAGCCTGTATTTGTTTTACATGATGGTAGGATTGCTGGTGTCTTTTTTCTGTCTCATAAACATGCATGATTTCAGGTATGTGTTGTTACTTCTACTTACACTTAGGTCACACT
Organism: Cherax destructor; assembly: GCA_009830355.1. Lineage (NCBI taxonomy): Eukaryota > Metazoa > Arthropoda > Malacostraca > Decapoda > Parastacidae > Cherax > Cherax destructor. The sequence goes on along the minus strand of WNWK01000569.1, from coordinate 184,377 downwards.
ACACATTCATGTACAAGCATATATATATATATATACACACCCCTCTGGGTTTTCTTCTATTTTCTTACTAGTTCTTGTTCTTATTTCCTCTTATCTCCATGGGGAAGTGGAAGAGAATTCTTCCTCCGTAAGCCATGCGTGTCGTAAGAGGCGATTAAAATGCCGGGAGCAAGGGGCTAGTAACCCCTTATTCTGTGTATATTACTAAATGTAAAAGGAGAAACTTTCGTTTTTCCTTTTGGGCCACCCCGCCTTGGTGGGAAACGGCCGACGTGTTGAAAGAAAGAAAGAAAGTTTTATGTTTGTTGGGAAATTTCTTTCAGTCTGTTTATTATTAACGGTAATACAACATGAAATAGGTCAATGACTTACTTCCTAGATATTCCAGGAAATGCTTACATATCTAATTACTTGAAAAAAACAAACAAAAAAAAAATCGAGAAAATTGCATTTAGAGAGAATGGATCAAAGTAGAATGACTTGGAGAGTGTATAAATCTGTAGGGGAAGGAAGGCAGGGTAGGGGTCATCCTCAAAAAGGTTGGAGGGAAGGATTAAAGGAGGTTTAGTGGGCGATGGGCTTGGGCTTACAGCAAGCATGCATGAGCATGTATGTTAGATAGGAGTGAATGGAGACAAATGGTTTTTGGGACCTGATGAGCTGTTGGAGTGTGAGCAGGTTAATATTTAGTGAAGGGATTCAGGGAAACCGGTTAGCCGGACTTGAGTCCTGGAAATGGGAAGTACAATGCCTGCACTTTTAAGGAGATGTTTAGGATATTGGCAGTTTGGAGGGACTTCTAAACTGTCGTATCTGAGCTCCTCTGCAAAGACAGTAATTATGTATGAGTGAGGTGAAAGTGTTGAATGATGATGAAAGTTTTCTTTTTGGGGATTTTCTTTCTTTTTGGGTCACCCTTCCTCGGTGGGAGACAGCCGACTTGTTTAAAAAAAAAAAGTTCACTTATCTGTTGCAAGCAAATTTAGGAAATTTGCTTAGTATATCTGGTATCTTATTTTCATTAATAAGATATCTTGACATGTCACATAGGATATTTTACTGTCTATCTCTATACAGTGGACCCCGGCTAACGAAAAAACTTCATCCCAGAAGCCTGCTCAAGTGCCATTACCGAACGAATTTACTTCCTTAAGAAATAATGTCACGTAGGTTAGTCTATTTCAGACCCCCAAAAATACACTTCCACAAGCACTTACAATATTATTTACTATTAACATATTTTTTTATTAACACATCGGCCGATTCCCACCAAGGCAGGGTGGCCCGAAAAAGAAAAAAACTTTTGTCATCATTCACTCCATCACTGTCTTGCCAGAGGGGTGCTTTACACTACAGTTATAAAACTGCAACATTAACACCCCTCCTTCAGAGTGCAGACACTGTACTTCCCATCTCCAGGACTCAAGTCCAGCTTGCCGGTTTCCCTGAATCCCTTCATAAATGTTACTTTGCTCACACTCCAACAGCACGTCAAATATTAAAAACCATTTGTCTCCATTCACTCCTATCAAATACGCACACGCATGCTTGCTGGAAATCCAAGCCCCTCGCACACAAAACCTCTTTTACCCCCTCCCTCCAACCTTTCCTAGGCCGACCCCTACCCCGCCTTCCCTCCACTACAGATTTATACACTCTCGAGGTCATTCTGTTTCGTTCCATTCTCTCTACATGTCCGAACCACCTCAACAACCCCTCCTCAGCCCTCTGGATAATAGTTTTGGTAATCCCGCACCTCCTCCTAATTTCCAAAATCCGAATTCTCTGCATTATATTCACACCACACATTGACCTCAGACATGACATCTTCACTGCCTCCACCCTTCTCATCGTTGCGACATTCATCACCCATGCTTCACACCCATATAAGAGTGTTGGTATAACTATACTCTCATACATTCCCCTCTTAACTTCCATGGTCAAAGTTCTTTGTCTCCACAGACTCCAAAGTGCACCACTCACCCTTTTCCCCTCATCAATTCTATGATTCACCTCATCCTTCATAGACCCATCTGCTGACATGTCCACTCCCAAATATCTGAATACATTCACCTCCTCCATACTCTCTCCCTCCAATCTGATATCCAATCTTTCGTCACCTAATCTTTTTGTTATGCTCATCACCTTACTCTTTCCTATATTCACTTTCAATTTTCTTCTTTTACATACCTTACCAAATTCATCCACCAACCTCTTCAACTTCTCTTCAGAATCTCCCAAAAGCACAGTGTCATCAGCAAAAAGCAACTGTGACAACTCCCACTTTGTATTTGATTCTTTGTCTTTTAACCCCCACACCTCTTGCCAAGACCCTCGCATTCACTTCTCTTACAACCCCATCTATAAATATAGTGAACAACCACGGTGACATCACACATCCTTACAATATTATACTTACATATTATACTTACAATATTATACTTACAATATTATACTTACATAATTGTACGATTTCCGGGGTGTTCGTTAGCCAGGGGTCCACTGTATATAGTGGACAATTAAGCACATAGTGTTCAAGACAGTGACCAAAAGCCTGACCACATAATTTGCGTTGGGTTTGATCATAATCTGTGTGTCTCCCAAACTGCCAGAAGTACATACTTGTAACCAAGCCTAAGCCTGGCCACTACAACATCAGTAAAATCTTATTTTTACATTCTGTAATTTATTAGGGTGGTTGCAATTCATTACATTGTATTATACATTGCAGTGACTGCCGTGTGACAGAGGAGGCAATTAAATGCGGTGTGACGGAGGAGGCAATTAAACATATTCTGAAACGGCCGAGAACCACTGCACAGTTGCTCAGGGCATTTAAGTGCAGGAACACTGGCCTCAGCTCAGATCAACTGGTGATTGCAATTGCTCAGATTTTAAAACGAATGAACCTGAAGAAAACTTACAAAACAGGCGAATTGTTTCTTTCCATAAAGAAATAATGCAGTAAAAAATTTCAGTTTCATACCTCAGTTTCTCTCTACTGTTTATAAAAGGATAATGATTTAAATACATAAGATAATACAGTAAGCTGCTTTTATTTTTAACCCCTTAAATGTCCAAACTGTAGAAACATTGCTTTTGATAGCACCATATAATTATTAAAATTCGGTCTCATTTTAGCATATTACATTTTTTGTTAAAAGCTCTTTGTAAATTTATCTTTTGTCAAGTTTGAGAGGTCCTGTATTTCTTTAAAGCTGTTTTTATGACCATGAAAAGTTAACTTTTGTTAATGCAATAATCACTGGATGAGTGAAACAGTCAGAAGTTATGAAACTTGTGTGTGATATTGCTCTTTCAAATTCATGTCACCATTGTCATGTAGTACTTCGTCAGTTCAAATTCACCATAACTTGATGTATAGTGGCCAGTCGTGTGAAATTCGGCTTCTTCGTAAGCCCAACATATTTACACTTGTATCTCCTGGATGTGGATGTTTTATAGTTAGCTGTATTTGATATTGGATTATATACATATCCAGGCCAATAGAAATTAAACTGACAAGAAAGGATGAAATTACTGGACAAGTTATATATAGAAAATTTTCATCTAGGTTAAGCATGTTTCAAAAGGCTCAGGCTCAGGATATTTTGAGTGTTGGGTTATCAAATACTAATTTTGCAGGCAAATTTTCTTTGCCTGCAGAAACATTGCTTTTGATAACCATTGAAATTGGGTTGCACATAGAGGATTGGATGACTATTAACCTGATTCACAGGGTTGCCAGTTGCACATAGAGGATTGGATGAATATTAACCTGATTCACAGGGTTGCCAGTTTAAAATAACATTTTTGTATTGTAAATAATCATACGCATCCTGATGTGTGTGCACCATGAGCTATGAATGTGTATTGTTGAAAATCATAACTTTCTAGCACCATATAATTATTAAAATCTGGTCTCATTTAAGCATATTACATTTATTAAAAGCTCTTTGTAAATTTATCTTTTGTCAAGTTTCAGAGGTCTTCTTGAGTCTGAAATATTCATAGACACAACTGACCTTTAGCATTAATGTGTCATAATTATAATTATTGCCTTCTGGAAGTGATACCTGGAATTTACCTGGAGAGGGTTACGAGGGTCAGTCCATTAATCCCAAATCAGTCTCCAGTCTGCCTTATTTGTTTCCTTTTTCTTTTCCATTTTATTTCCTCTTCATCCTAGCTTTACCCTCACATTATTTCTATCAGTGTTCATTACCTTCCTCATGTTTTCAATCTTCCATTTAAATTCCTATATAAATATCTTTCCTTTCCAAGTTGCTGCTGCATCTTGTCTTTATTTTTCCTCTTATTTTTTACCTTTCCAAATTTGATCATTATATTTTCCCTCTCTTCCTCTTTTTCTTATTTACAATAATGTTCTTTTATGTTCCATTCTGTACACATTATTGAAATGAACTGTTTGGTTTTGTGTATTGTTAATGAGGGTAAATGTAACCCATGCAAGTTTAATTTCTATTATTTCTAACTTGTAAGTTCCTTTCATTGTGATGGAGTTATGAAAAGGTTATGGTGTATGATACTGTGTTTTTGAGGCAGTTTGTTGATTTGATACTTATCATTACTACCTTAAATTCTTGACAAAGAAGACCTGCGATGGGTGTGCACATGCACATGTATACACAATGTACATGCACATGTATACACAATGTACATGCACATGTATACACAATGTACATGCACATGTATACACAATGTACATGCACATGTATACACTGTACATGCACATGTATACACAATGTACATGCACATGTATACACTGTACATGCACATGTATACACAATGTACATGCACATGTATACACAATGTACATGCACATGTATACACAATGTACATGCACATGTATACACAATGTACATGCACATGTATACACAATGTACATGCACATGTATACACAATGTACATGCACATGTATACACAATGTACATGCACATGTATACACAATGTACATGCACATGTATACACAATGTACATGTACATGTATACACAATGTACATGCACATGTATACAATGTACATGCACATGTATACACAATGTACATGCACATGTATACACAATGTACATGCACATGTATACACAATGTACATGCACATGTATACACAATGTACATGCACATGTATACACAATGTACATGCACATGTATACACAATGTACATGCACATGTATACAATGTACATGCACATGTATACACAATGTACATGCACATGTATACACAATGTACATGTATAGTATACATGTGTGTGTATATATATATATTTTTTTTATACCAGCCATCTCCCAATGAGGCAAGGTGAAATGAAAATGAAGAAACACTTTCACTATCATTCACAGATGCTTCTCCTTCAGGGTACATCAGTGCACTTCCCACCTCAAGGACTCAAGTCTGGCTAGCTGGTATCCCTGAATCCCTTCACAAAATGTTACCTTCCTCAGACTCCAATAGCTTGTCAAGTTCCAAATACCATTTCCCTCCATTAAACTAATATTTAACACGCTCACACATGCCTGCTGGATGTCCAAACCCCTCACACACCTCCTTTACTGCTTCTCTTCAGCCTTTCCCAAGGTGACCTTGGCCCACCCCTCCTTCCCTCCACTACAGATTTATACACCTCCAAGTCGTCTATTTTGTTGAGTTGGTTTGTAATTTGAGAGAGGATGAAGCAAAATAGGATTTTTTTTTTTTTCTTCAACAAACCGGCCGTATCCCATCGAGGCAGTGTGACCCAAAAAGAAAGACAAAAGTTTCTCTTTTTAACTTTAGTAATGTATACAGGAGAAGGGGTTACTAGCCCCATGCTCCCGGCATTTTAGTCACCTCTTACGACACGCATGGCTTACGGAGGAAGAATTCTGTTCCACTTCCCCATGGAGAATAGGATTACTTGTATTAAATCTGTAGTGGAGGGAAGCAGTACAGGTTTTCTGTGCGAGGGGCTTGGACACCCAGCAGGTGTGTGAGCATGATAGAAGTGAGAGGAGGCAAATGGCTTTTGGGACTTGACGAGCTGTTGGAGTATGAACAAGGTAACATTTTGTGAAGGGATTCAGGAAAACTGGTTAGCTGGACTTAAGTCCTTGAGGTGGGAAGTACAGTACCTACAGTTTGGAGGGGCACCTGAATTGTAGTATCAGTGCATCTCTGGCAAGACAGTGATAAGAGTTAATGATGGCAAGTCTCTTATTTTTCGGGTCACTCTACCTTGGTGGGAAACAGCCAGTGTTAAAAAAAAATATGCACACACGTGCATGCATGCATGCATACATATATTTGAGTGTATGATAATTTGTATGAAAAACAGGGCATTCTTTTTCATAGCATTATCTTTTGTTCATGCCCCTCAGATATTGAAATGACCAACTCCTTCCTCTATGACAACTTAAGGGTCAACCATGAAATCATATTGGTATATTTTTTGCTTTTAGTTGCTTTGACATTTCTTGTGACCCTTTTAATTTTATAGAATGAGCGTATTTGTATTTTGTTCAGTGCTTTCCAAAAATAAATATAAAGCTGGAATTCCGTTTCACTATCCACAAACACTTGTTCTTGAAACTTTAGCTCAGACCCTCTAGAGAATGTGCTACTAATAATCTTTGTGGAAAGTGCTGCAGTAGGACTTCAAATACCTGACCCCATGCTTTGTAATGCTCAATGACCCATATGGATTTAGAGCAAAGCTAGGAAAATAATACAATGTGTGTGTATTGTGTAAGCTTTGCTTCATAAACTTTTGAGTAAAATTAAAGAAAATTATTAAAGTTTATAGAAATTCTACCTGCATTAATGCAAATGTACTAAATTTTTCATTAAAGTCAAACTCCTTTTTTCTGCAGGAGCTGACTCTTGAAGAATGTTGTTTTTTATTTCTCTCTCCCTACTGTTTCTGTATGACCCTTATGGGTTTAGCACATAGTTGTGATAATTTCCCTGCTGTCAAACAAGTATCTGACTTGGTATTGCTTTCATTTCTGATGTACTTTTGTTTTAACACCATCCATCTTTCCCAGAAATATAAAGACAGAAGAGGAATACACTCACCATTACTCGTTAAACAGCCGTCTTTATAGAAGTTTGTGGATATCATAATTCAAATAGCCTAAACTGCAACATTCCCACCCCATAGTGAGAGCAGTGTCCTTCCCACCTCCAGACCTCTAATCTGGCTAACCAGATTCCCTAAATCCCTTGGTAAATGTTACCTTGCTTACACTTCAAGAACACATCAATCCATAAAAATCACTTGCCTCTATTCACTCCTGTCTAACATGCTCACTCAAGCCTGTTGGATGCTCACTCCCTTAGGACTCAAAATCTTTATTAACCTTTTCACTGTCCATCACATAGATCTGCATTATTGACACCAGGGTCCTCTACCTTTCGGAAGAAGCTACATACTTTCATGTGCCTGTCTTGCAACGTAGTTGTCCTTGGAACATCCTCATGTCTTCTTTTCAGAAGATGCCATGTGTTTCTACGTCTGAGAGAACTGAGGCCGCAGCAGTATCTCCCCAAAACATCAAAACATCCCGTATGCTGCTGTAATTCACCTCGAGAGGAAATATGGCCTGAAAATATCAGTGTCCCCAAATCTGAAAGGAGTTTTTATTCTCACTCCCCAAAACATAGTCCTATGATGTACTGCAGAAGGTGAATACATAACCTCGAATCACCACTTGTTCACAGAGCTAAAATCCATAGAGCAGGTGACAAAAGCCATACTAGTACACTATCTGCTAGATCTGCTTCTCGATGCAATCCATAGTAACAAAAACATCCTGAAAGCTGAGTGGCACCAAGGCAAGAAGGACGGCAACATACTTACGAGGCAGGTCTTCGTCCAAAATGTGGACCTCTCCCAGCTCAACTGGACTTAAGTTGCTGGGGAAAGTACAGTGGTACCTCGAGTTACGATGGTCCCCAAAATCGCCCTTTTATGTAAGTTTATTTTTTTAAATGCTTTTGTAGGTATATTTTTGGGGGTGTAAAAGGACTAGTCTATTTTACATTATTCCTTATGGGGATAAATTCGTTTGGTAATGGCACTTGAACAGCATTCTCGAACGAAAAAATATCGTAACTCGAGGTACCACTGTACCAGGTTAGGACATACAACTCAGAACCTTAAAGGTGCTTCAGGTGTCAAGAGGTACAACTGTCTCAGGGCCTGATGTCAATTTAAGGAAATATGCAGCATCTCGTTCCTCGTTCTCCTCAAGGGAGGTTCTTTGACGCTGGTGAGGGCTCTTGATCTAGGGAATTGGATCTGTGCTCCAGTTCCCTGAATTGAGCCTGAATACCTTCCATTCATCCCCCCCCCACATGCGCTGTATAATTGTACGGGTTTAGCGCTCCCCATGATTATAATTATAATTAATTATCATTCCTCGTTACCCAAGGACTGCTTGGGTAATGAGGAACTGGAGCAACACCTTTCTCTTCCTTGGATTAAACCTGATTACCACTCCCCCAAGTACTGTAAGATACATGCGTGTGTGTTGGGTTCTCATCTAGAATAAGTAATTTCTTTATTACCAACTACTTCTACTGCTATTACTTTTGCTACAAATACTACCACTACTATGACTACTACAACTAACTACTAATGATATATTTTTTTATTAACACACTGCCGTTTCCCACCAAGGTAGGGTGGCCCGAAAAAAAAACACTTTCATCATCATACACCCATCACTATCTTGCCAGAGGCGCGCTTGCACTACAGTTAGCGCTGTATGACCCTTGTAGGTTTACCTGGAGAGAGTTCCGGAGATCAACGCCCCCGCAGCCCGGTCTGTGACCAGGCCTCATGGTGGACTAGGGCCTGATCAACAAGGCTGTTACTGCTAGGTGCATGCAATCCAACGTACGAACCACAGCCCGGCTGGTCAGTTACTGAATTCAGGTGCCTGTCTAGTGCCTTCTTGAGCACAGCCAGGGGTCTATTGGTAATCCCCCTTATGTGTGCTGGGAGGCTGTTGAACAGTCTTGGGCCCCTGACACTTATTGTGTTGTCTCTTATCGTGCTAGTGGCACCCCTGCTTTTCATTGGGGGATGTTGCACCATCTGCGGAGTCTTTTGCTTTCATAGGGAGTGATTTTCATGTGCAAGTTTGGTACTAATTCCTCTAGGATTTTCCACGTGTATTTTTTTTTTTTATTAACACATCGGCTGATTCCCACCAAGGCAGGGTGGCCCAAAAAAGAAAAACTTTCATCATCATTCACTCCATCACTGTCTTGCCAGAGGGGTGCTTTACACTACAGTTATAAAACTGCAACACCCCTCCTTCAGAGTGCAGACACTGTACTTCCCATCTCTAGGACTCAAGTTTGGCCTGCTGGTTTCCCTGAATCCCTTCATAAATGTTACTTTGCTCACACTCCAACAGCATGTCAAGTATTAAAAACCATTTGTCTCCACTCCTATCAAATACGCTCACACATGCTTGCTGGAAGTCCAAGCCCCTCGCACACAAAACCTCTTTTACCCCCTCCCTCCAACCCTTCCTAGGCCGACCCCTAAACCGTCTTCCCTCCACTACAGATTTATACACTCTCGAAGTCATTCTGTCTCGTTCCATTCTCTCTACATGTCCGAACCACCTCAACAACCCCTCCTCAGCTCTCTGGATAATAGTTTTGGTAATCCCGCACCTCCTCCTAATTTCCAAACTCCGAATTCTCTGCATTATATTCACACCACACATTGACCTCAGACATGACATCTCCACTGCCTCCAGCCTTCTCCTCATTGCAACATTCATCACCCATGCTTCACACCCATATAAGAGTGTTGGTATAACTATACTCTCATACATTGCCCTCTTTACTTCCATGGACAAAGTTCTTTGTCTCCACAGACTCCGAAGTGCTCCACTCACCCTTTTCCCCATCCACGTGTATATAATTATGTATCTCCCGCCTACATTCTAGGGAGTACAGGTTGAGGAACTTCAAGTGTTCCTAGTAATTGAGGTGTTTTATCGCAGTTATGAGTGCCGTGAAGGTTCTCTGCACATTTTCTAGGTCAGCAATTTCACCTGCCTTGAAAGGTGCAGTTAGTGTGCAGCAATATTCCAGCCTAGATAGAACAAGCGACCTGAAAAGTGTCAACATGGACTTGGTATCCCTGGTTTTGAAGGTTCTCATTATCCATCCTGTCATTTTTTTAGCAGGTGCGATTGCTAAGGTGTTATGGTCCTTGAAGGTCAGATCCTCTGACATGATCACTCCCAGGCGTTTGACATTAGTTTTTCGCTCTATTGTGTGGTTGAAATTTGTTTTGTACTCCGATGAGATTTTAATTTCTTCAGGTTTTCCATATCTGAGTAATTGAAATTTCTCATCATTGAACTTCATATTGTTTTCTGCAGCCCATTTAAAGATTTGGTTTATGTCTACTTGGAGTCTTGTAGTGTCTTCGACGGTGGACACTGTCATACAGATTCGGGTGTCATCTGCAAAGGAAGACACGGCACTGGCTTATATCCCTGTCTATGTCAGATATGAGGATGAGTAACAGGATGGGAGTGAGTACTGTGCCTTGTGGAACTGTAGCCGCCTCAGACTTTACTCTGTTGACTACTACTCTTTGTGTTCTACTTGTTAGGAAATTATAGATCCATCTACCCACTTTTCCTGTTATTCCTTTATCACGCATTTTGTGTGCTATTACACCATGGTCACACTTGTCAAAGGCTTTTGCAAAGTCTGTGTATATAACATCTGCATTTTGTTTGTCTTCTAGAGCATCCAGAACCTTGTTGTAGTGGTCCAGTAGTTGGGACAGACAGGAGCGACCTGCTCTAAACCCATGCTGCACTGGGTTGTGTAATTGATGGGTATCTAGATGAGTGGCGATCTTGCTTCTTAGAACCCTTTCAAAGATTTTTATGATATGGGACGTTAGTGCTATTGGTCTGTAGTTCTTTGCTATTGCTTTTTACTACCCCCTTTGTGGAGTGGGGCTATGTCTGTTGTTTTTAGTAACTGTGGGACGACCCCAGTGTCCATGCTCCCTCTCCATAGGATGTTAAAAGCACGTGATAGGGGCTTCTTGCAGTTCTTGATGAACACGGAGTTCCATGAGTCTGGGCCTGGAGCGGAGTGCATGGGCATGTCATTTATTGCCTTTTCGAAGTCATTTGGCGTCAGGGTAATGTCAGATAGGCATGCATCTGCCAAGTTCTGTGGCACTCTCATAAAAAAATCATTTAGGTCTTCGACTTTCAGTCTGGTTAGCGGCTCGCTAAAAACTGAGTCATACTGGGACTTTAGTAACTCACTCATTTCCTTGCTGTCATCTGTGTAGGACCCATCCCGTTTAAGTAGGGGCCCAATATTGGATGTTGTTCTCGACTTTGATTTGGCATAAGAAAAGAAATACTTTGGGTTTCTTTCAATTTCATTTATGGCTTTTAGTTCTTCCCGCGTTTCTTGATTCCTGTAAGATTCCTTAAGTTTTAATTTGATGTTTACTATTTCTCTGACCAGTGTCTCCCTACGTATTTCAGATATATTGGCCTCTTGTAGTCGCTCCGTTATTCTCTGCCTTTGCCTGTATAGGGAGTGCCTCTCTCTTTCTAGTTCACATCCTCTCCTTCTTTTCCTTAAGGGAATTTGCCTTTAGCAAACCTCAAGTGCCACAGAGTTAATTTGTTCTAGACATTGGTTAGGATCCGTGATGCTTAGGCTATCTTCCCAGTTTATATCATTTATAACTTGGTTTACTTGGTCCCACCTTATGGTTTTGTTATTGAAGTTGAAATTGGAGAAGGCTCCCTCGCGGCTGATCATATTTTGTCGATCTGGGGCTCCCCGCATACATGTCTGGACCTCCATTATGTTGTGATCTGAGTATATTGTTTTTGATATGATGACATTTAATATCAGATCATCATTGTTGGTGAAGATGAGGTCCAGCGTATTCTCTAATATTGTAGGCTCTACTATTTGCTGGTTTAAGGTGAATTTGGTGCAGAGATTTAAACACTACAGAACACTACACAACACTGAACTACACTACACAACACTACACAACACTACACAACACTGCACTACACTACACAACACTACACAACACTACACAACACTACACAACATATAGAAACTTGTTTTGGGACTGCCTCCTTGTAAGCTGCACTTAGAGCAAGCACTGTTGACACCGACACTCTGAGACACTTCTCTCAGACTTACAAGTGGCTATGGTACAAATTTCTAGCTAATTGCAGTAAGGGGAATCCCACACTGCCTACACAATACTGGAAGGGGGTTTACTTACTTGAAAAAAAGTGGCTATGTGTCCTTGTCTTCCTTATCTATAACCCCTCCTAACACCATGTGCAGTGGAGAAACTTTGTCTGCAAAAGATGGGGTAATTAGTGTCCTGCCTGCACCTCAGAGTTCCCTGGTTCCTAGGATATCCCTTGAGCAATATATGCAGTAAGTAACACTAGCTTCCAGACTTGAACTTAAGAGACGACGCTGGTACATACCAACACAAAGGCGTCCGTCTGCTTAAGACCCACAGATAACTCACTAACGTTTCCCCCAGAAAACTGGCCAGATACTGAGAGAAAGAAAGCCTAGTCTTACTGTAATGGGTCTGGATGGAGGGAGATTTCCAGGGTACTTCGGGATCTCCTCCGGGGCCCCAGGACAGATGTTGGGTCACGTGGGGGGTGCTGCTTGGTCACAGCACGTCTTCTCCGGGTGATGTCTTGTCTGGTAAGAACGTGGGTCAAGTATTGTGAATCCCACGCTGTCTAGATTCAAGTGTGGGCTGCCAGTTGTCTCTAGCTAACATAACCTAATGCTTGCCTATTCAGGCCTATAACTACCTATATTAGGGTGCTAGAGCTACAGTATTAATATCTAACATTGCCTTAATAATCCTAATATTAGTTTCTAACTGTACAAACTTGCCTAGGTGTTCCTAGGTGAATAAATCTATCAATTAAAGTGGACATAATAGTTACCTCCGTCAACTCGAATGTGGGTATGTTTTGGTTGTATGTGTGGGTTCCTGAACTCCGAGGGCCGATCCATGGTATGTTTAAGGCTCCTAACGGCTCACTTACCCTGTGGAACCTTAGTGACTAAAAAAGTTTCCACACAACACTACATAACACTGCACTACACTACACAACACTACACAACACTACACAACACTGCACTACACTACACAACACTGCACTACACTACACAACACTGCACTACACTACACAACACTGCACTACACTACACAACACTGCACTACACTACACAACACTGCACTACACTTCACAACACTGCACTACACTATACAACACTGCACTACACTACACAACACTACACTACATAACACTGCACTACACTACACAACACTGCACTACACCATGGTGTAATAGCACACAAAATGCGTGATAAAGGAATAACAGGAAAAGTTGGTAGATGGATCTATAATTTCCTAACAAATAGAACACAAAGAGTAGTAGTCAACAGAGTAAACCTTAGGCAGTTACAGTGAAAAGCTCTGTTCCACAAGGCATAGTACTCGCTCTCATCTTGTTCCTTATCCTCATATCTGACAGACAGGGATATTAGCCAAAGCGCCGTGTCTTCTTTTGCAGATGACACCCGAATTTATGTGACAGTGTCCATTATTAAAGACTCCACAAGACTCCAGGCGGATATCAACCAAATCTTTAAATGGGCCGCACAGAACAATATGAAATTCAATGATGAGAAATTTCAATTACTCTGATATGGAAAACGTGAGGAAATTAAAACTACATCGGAGTATAAAACAAATTCCAACCACACAATAGAGGGAAAAACTAATGTAAAAGATATGGGAGTGATCATGTCAGAAGATCTCACCTTTTAAGACCATAACATTGTATCAGTCACATCTAGAAAAATGACAGGATGGATAATGAGAACCTTCAAAACATAGCTTTAAGACAAGGTATGATAAAACTCATGGAGCAGGGAGAGGACCCAGTAGCGATCAGTGAAGAGGTGGGGTCAGGAGCTGAGTCTCGACCCCTGCAACCACAATTAAGTGAGTACACACATACACCTACACACACACACACACCTACACACATACGCCCCCGGTGGCCTAGTGGTAAAGCTCTCGCTTCACGCACGGAGGGGCCGGGTTCTATTCCCGGTGGGGCAGAAACATTTCGAAGTGTTTCCTTACACACACACACTCACACACATACATACAACAGGCCTAGTGTCAAATCGACATGTGCCTAGGACAAAATGGTAACTAACACACCTACACACACACACCCCGGTGGCCTGGTGGTAAAGCTCTCGCTTCGCGCACTGAGGGCCCGGGTTCTATTCCCGGCGGGGCGGAAACATTTCGAAGTGTTTCCTTACACACACACACATACATACAACAGGCCTAGTGTCTAATCGACATGTGCCTAGGACACATGGAGGCAGGAACCATACATAGTTTTAAGACAAGGTATGATAAAGCTCATGGAGCAGGGAGAGCAGAGACCCAGTAGCAGACAGCGAAGAGGCGGGGCCAGGAGCTGAGACTCGACCCCTGCAACCACAATTAGGTGAGTACAATTAGGTGAGTACCAGTGCCCCCGGTGGCCTGATGGCTAAAGCTCTCGCTTCACGCACGGAGGGCCCGGGTTCGGTTCCCGGCGGGGCGGAAACATTTTGAAGTGGTTCCTTACACACACACACACATACAACAGGCCTAGTGTCTAATCGACATGTGCCTAGGACAAAATGGTAACTAACACCAACACACACACACACACACACACACACACTGCCCCCGGTGGCCTAGTGGTAAAGCTCTCGCTTCACGCACGGAGGGCCCGGGTTCTATTCCCGGCGGGGCGGAAACATTTCGAAGTGTTTCCTTACACACACACATACATACAAATCGACATGTGCCTAGGACAAAATGGTAACAAAAATGGTAACTAACACACACAACTAGGTGAGTACACCTACACACAGGGGCCAGGAGCTATGACTCGACCCCTGCAACCATAACTAGGTGAGTACATACACACACACACAGCCCCCGGTGGCCTAGTGGGTAAAGCTCTTGCTTGACGCACGGAGGGCCCGGGTTCAATTCCCGGTGGGGCAGAAACATTTCAAAGTGTTTCCTTACATACACATACACACACATATATACAACAGGCCTAATGTCTAATTGACATGTGCCTAGGACAAAATGGTAACTAACAGTTACCAGCCCCGATGGCATGGTGGCTAGCACTCTTGCTTCACGCACGGAGGGCCCGGGTTCAATTCCCGGCGGGGCCGAAACATTTAAAAGTGTTTCGTTACACACACATACATACATACATACATACAACAGTGTCTAATTGACATGTGCCTAGGACAAAATGGTAACTAACTAACAGTTCCTCACAAGAGGTTAATGCAAAAGCTAGAGGAACAGGCACACCTAACAGGAAAGGCACTGCAATGGATCAGAGAATATCTGACAGAGAGGCAACAACGAGTCATGGTACGTGACGAGGGCACCTGTGACGAGTGGGGTTCCACAAGGGTCAGTCCTAGGACCTGTACTATTTTTGGTATATGTGAATGACATGACAATAATAATAATAATAATAATTTTTATTTGGACATGATACAAAGAATTACATTTGGTTATTGAGATTACATGAGGTGTACATGCCAAAAGCCCCTAGTATGCAGGGCATTTTGGGCAGACTTAAAATTAACTTAAAACTAGATTGTAAGAATTATTGTAGATAGTATACAATGAGTAAAGGTGAGTATTTAAGCTATGAAATTTGAACATAGTTTTGTACTTTTGTCTTCATTATAAAATTAATTAAATCAGATTAAACAAATTAAAGCAATATTAATAATAAAATAATAAAAAGTTATGGTTGATAATTTATAAAATAAGTAAAGTTGATTATCTAAGTTTTAAAGTTTGAATATAAGTTGAACATATCAATTAATTGTAGCAATTTATTGCAGCAATGCAACTAATTGAGTGAGATAACAATTTAAAACAATTTAAAACAATTAATTGCATTGCAGTTAGTGTCATTATAATATAAGTGTTGGGAATAATTAGCTAAGTAAGTATTATTCATAACAGGTTTTACATTCATTCATTCAATCGTTCATTCATACATTACATTGACTTTAAAGTCAGGTTTTACGGAAGGGATAGACTCAGAAGTGTCCCTGTTTGCAGATGATGTGAAGTTAATGAGAAGAATTAAATCAGTCGAGGATCAGGTAGGACTACAAAGAGACCTGGACAGGCTACAAGCCTGGTCCAGTAACTGGCTCCTTGAATTTAACCCTGCCAAATGTAAAGTCATGAAGATCGGGGAAGGGCAAAGAAGACCGCAGGCAGAGTATAGTCTAGGTGGCCAAAGACTGCAAACCTCACTCAAGGAAAAAGATCTTGGGGTGAGTATAATACCGAGCACATCTCCTGAGGCACACATCAATCAGAT
Source organism: Cherax destructor (assembly GCA_009830355.1). Lineage (NCBI taxonomy): Eukaryota > Metazoa > Arthropoda > Malacostraca > Decapoda > Parastacidae > Cherax > Cherax destructor. The sequence continues at coordinate 167,865 of WNWK01000569.1, read as the reverse complement.
AACTGCTGCAGCATACGGGCGGCTGGCAAACCTAAGAATAGCGTTCCAATACCTCACTAAGGAATCATTCAAGACTCTGTACACCATATACGTCAGGCCCATACTGGAGTATGCAGCACCAGTTTGGAACCCACATCTGGTCAAGGACGTCAAGAAATTAGAGAAAGTGCAAAGGTATGGTCAAACAAGTTGCTTCTCGAGTCCAACCCAAGTATATACATGGGCATATGCTTTGGAGAGAAAAAAGGCAGGGAGGAAACAGAGTAAAATGTGGACAGAAAGAAGCTACACATATCAGGGAGTGAAAAGGACCTGGGGTGAAAATAACAATATTGCCAAAATTTCGCAAGCATGTGAAGAAATTGGAAAAGGTTCAAAGTTTTGCAATGAGGTTAATATAAGAACTAAGAGGAGAGGATAAAGAGAGAAGGACAAAGAGAGAAGGACAAAGGGTATGTGATTACTACGTACAAATTCTTAAGAGGAACTGATAGGGCTGATAGAGACAGATTGTTTAAATAAGAGGACTTTGATCGAGAGAACACAGGTGGAAGCTGAAAACCCATAGAGATGTAAGGAAGTATTTTTCTAGTCTCAGGGTGGTTCAAAAGTGGAATGACCTGGATGAGGTAGTGGTGGGCAAACTTAATACATAGCTTCAAGAGTACATTTGATGAGGCTCAAAAGGCCAGAAATCAGTGATACCTATCAAGGCGATAGCCCCTTCCCTCGGTTTAGGAGCCGGGGAAAGGGGCTAACTATCGCCTCTCCCCACTCTTCCCCACAACACAAATCAGTGAATACTATATGGGGATACTTAATTATGGTCTGACAGGATTTCAGCATACAATTGGTCCAATAACATCATTCGTTTTCTAAGGTTTATCAGTTGGTGTAGTGTGTCTGAGCACTGGCTAGGATACAATGTGTATTATTAATATTCTTGAAGGACATGATTCAGCGCTTGAACAGCATAACACATACATACGCTCAAATATATAAATTTGCACTTTTTAAACTTGGCGAAAAAAAAATTTTTGTGCAGACTCTTTACATAATTTTAGAAGTAACAGAGGAGAGTGCAAACATTTACAATTGTGAAACTGTATAATTTCCGAGAGAAGAAGGCATCGTTATCTGCATCTTGATCAAGGTCACTGTTAATGCCGGTAACCAGCAGTGTTTGCCAACGATGCAATCTTCCTCTGTATAAATGTTTATCAAACCACACCTATTAATATAGCTTCTCATTACGATTTTTACAAAACATATTTTAAAATACATTGTAATATAATGATTTAGAAAATACAGTATACATTACAAGAACATATATCCCTAGGCGGCAACTAAGTCAGCTGGATAGACGGAGGCTGAAGGTTGAGTGTGTGGGAGTGTGAGCAAGACCCTGCACTCACACTATACCACCATTAATAAATCAACATCTGATCACAGTCATCAGTAAATGTGGAACTTAGTTAATATAGTAATCACCATTTTCCGAGTGCTATTCATGTATGCACGTGAGTATTTTACATTAAGTCTCTTTATTTCTCTGTAAGTTCTTCAAACTAGCTTGTCTGGCTGGTTTTCTCATTACTATGTAATGTACTCGCCTATTTGTGGTTGCAGGGGTCGAGACTCAGCTCCTGGCTCCGTCTCTTCACTGACCGCTACTAGGTCCTCTCTATCCCTGCTCCATGAGCTTTATCATACCTCGTCTTAAAGCTATGTATGGTTCCTGCCTCCACTACCTCACTTGCCAGACTATTCCACTTCCTGACAACTCTGTGTCTAAAGAAATAATTCCTAACATCCCTTTGACTCATCTGAGTCTTCAACTTCCAATTGTGACCCCTTGTTTCTGTGTCCCCTCTCTGGAACATCCTGTCTCTGTCCACCTTATCTATTCATCTCAGTATTTTGTATGCCGTTATCATGTCTTCCCTAACCCTCCTGTCCTCCAGTGTCGTCAGGTTGATTAACTTTTCTTCGTAGGACATTCCCCTTAGCTCTGGAACTAGCCTTGTTGCAAGCCTTTGTACTTTCTCTAATTTCTTGACGTGTGTAATTGTGCTAATGACTGACTCTTAATCCCAGTTTTTTCTGTCTTTCATTATGTAGGCTTAATAAGATATGCAGTGGGGTGGGAGGGGGCTCCTGGGGCGCTACTCCAGGGCATAAGAGAGAAAGATAAGATTTTGTTCGGATTTTTAGCCCCGGAGGGTTAGCCACCGAGTATAACCCAAGAAAGTCAGTGCGTCATCGAGAAACTGTTTGTCTTATTTCCATTAGGGTCCTCAATCTTGTCCCCCAGGATGCGACCCACACCAGTCGACTAACACCCAGGTACCTATTTACTTGCTAGGTGAACAGGACAGTACACTGTTCCTCATCCTCATATCTGACATAGACAGAGATGTAAGCCACAGCACCGTGTCTTTCTTTGCAGATGACAACCGAATTTCCATGACAGTGTCCTCCATTGAAGCTACTGTGAAAAGCTCTGTTCCACAAGGCACAGTACTTGCTCCCATCCTATTCCTCATCCTCATATCAGACATTGACAGGGATATAAGCCACAGTGCTGTGTCTTCCTTTGCAGATGACACCCGAATCTGTATGACAGTGTCCACCGTTGAAGACACTGCAAGACTCCAAGCAGACATAAACCAAATCTTTAAATGGGCTGCAGAAAACAATATGAAGTTCAATGATGAGAAATTTCAATTACTCAGATACGGAAAACGTGAAGAAATTAAAATCTCATCGGAGTACAAAACTAATTCCAACCACACAATAGAGCGAAAAACTAATGTCAAAGACCTGGGAGTGATCATGTCAGAGGATCTCACCTTCAAGGACCATAACAATGTAGCAATTGCATCTGCTCGAAAAATGACAGGATGGATAATGAGAACCTTCAAAACCAGGGATGCCAAGCCCATGTTGACACTTTACAGATCGCTTGTTCTATCTAGGCTGGAATATTGCTGCACACTAACTGCACCTTTCAAGGCGGGTGAAATTGCTGACCTTGAAAATGTGCAGAGAACCTTCACCGCACGCATAAGTGCGATAAACCACCTCAACTACTGGGAACGCTTGAAGTTCCTAAACCTGTACTCTCTAGAACGCAGGCGGGAGAGATACATTATTATATACACATGGAAAATTCTCGAGGGCTTAGTACCAAACTTGCACACAAAAATCACTCCGTACGAAAGCAAAAGACTCGGCAGGCGATGTAACATTCCCCCAATGAAGAGCAGGGGTGCCACTAGCACGTTGAGGGACAACACAATAAGTGTGAGGGGCCCAAGATTGTTCAACTGCCTCCCAGCATACATCAGGGGGATTACCAACAAGCCCCTGGCTGTCTTCAAGCAGGCACTGGACAGGCACCTCAAGTCGGTACCTGATCAGCCGGGCTGTGGTTCGTACGTTGGACTGCGTGCGGCCAGCAGTAACAGCCTGGTTGATCAGGCTCTGGTCCAACAAGAGGCCTGGTCACAGACCGGGCCGCGGGGGCGTTGACCCCTGGAATTCTCTCCAGGTTCTCTCCAGGTAGACACTGCAAGACTCCAGACAGACATCAACCAAATTTTTAAATGGCCACAGAAAACAATATGAAGTTCAATGATGAGAAATTTCAATTACTCCGATATGGAAAACATGAGGAAATTAAAACTATATCGGAGTATAAATGAAATTACAACCACACAATAGAACGCAAAAATTAATGTCAAAGACCTGGGAGTAATAATTTCAGAGAATCTCATCTTCAAAGACCACAACATTGTATCAATTGCATCTGCTAGAAAAATGACAGAATGGATAATGAGAACCTTCAAAACTATGGATGCCAAGCCCATGATGACACTCTTCAGATCGCTTGTTCTATCTAGGCTGGAATATTGCTGCACACTAACGGCACCTTTCAATGCAGGCGAAATTGCTGACCTAGAAAATGTGCAGAGAACCTTCACGGCACACATAACTGCGATAAAACACCTCAGTTACTGGGAACACTTGAAGCTCCTCAACCTGTACTCCCTAGAACGCAGGCGGGAGAGATACACTATTATAAACACTTGGAAAATCCTAGAGGGATTAGTACCAAACTTGCACACGAAAATCACTCCCTATGAAAGCAAAAGACTCGGCAGACGATGCAACGTCTCCGCAATGAAAAGCAGGGGCGCCACTAGCACGTTAAGAGACCCATGACTGTTCAATTGCCTTCCAACATACATAAGGGGGATTACCAATAGACCCCAGGTTGTCTTCAAGAAGGCGCTGGACGGGCACCTAAAGTCAGTACCTGACCAGCCGGCCTGTGGTTCGTACGTCGGATTGTGTGCGGCCAACAGTAACAGCCTGGTTGATCAGGCCCTGATCCACCATGAGGTCTGGTCACAGACTGGGCCGCAGGGGCGTTGACCCCCGAAACACTCTCCAGGTATACTCCAAGTAGGTCAACGCCCCCGCAGCCCGGTCTGAGACCAGCCCTTATGGTAGATCAGGGCCTGATCAACCAGGCTGTTACTGTTGGCCACACGCAAACCAACGTAAGAACCACAGCCCGGCTGATCAGGTATCAACTTTAGGTGCCTGTCCATCGCCTTCTTGAATACAGACAGGGGTCTATTGGTAATCCCCCTTATGTATGCTGGGATGCAGTTGAACAGTTTTGGGCCCATGACACTTATTTTGTTGTCTCTCAGTGTACTCGTGGCGCCCCTGCTTTTCATTGGGGGAATGTTGCATCTCCTGCCGAGTCTTTTGCTTTCGTGGGGAGTGATTTTCGTGTGCAAGTTTGGTACTAATCCCTCAAGGATTTTCCTAGTGTATATTATCATGTATCTCTCTTGCCTGCGTTCCAAGGAATAGGTGTAAGGAAATAAGCCTAATGTTTCCACCCTTACCGGGGATCGAACCACTGGTACTATGTGTGAAGCGAGAGCATTTGCTACTAGGTCACCTGGGCTCGTGTGTGTGTGTACTCACCTCACCTATTTGTGGTTGCAGGGGTCGAGACATAGCTCCTGGCCTCGCCTCTTCACTGACCGCTACCAGGTCCTCTCCCTGCTCCATGAGCTTTATCATACCTCATCTTAAAACTATGTATTGTTCCTGCCTCCACTACATCACTTGCCAGACTACGTATTCCACTTCCTAACAACTCTATGACTAAAGAAATACTTCCTAACATCTCTCTGACTCATCTGAGTCTTCAGCTTCTAATTATGACTCCTTGTTGTTTTTGTGTCCCATCTCTGGAACATCCTGTCTCTGTCCACCTTGTCAATTCCTCGCAGTATTTTATGTCATTATCATGTGTCTTATTCATCAATAAAGACACCTAAGTGTTACACATGTGTCTTATTCATCAATAAAGACACCTAAGTGTTACACATGTGTCTTATTCATAGCAACACTATTCAATAAATCCATTGAAGCCTCTACGGATTCCATCTCACATTGGTCTTCAGATGCATGATAGAACTGATAAATTGGCTAAGTTTTATGCTTTCAAAGAGGGGATAGATTACAATCTTGGCTTGTCAGTTAGCAGTTTGAGAACAATAATACGAAAAGAACTTCAACTGAATTTTATTGACTTAAGACTCAGGGAGTTTGACACCAGTCAGTCCATCTATCATCATTCTATCATGCAGGAGGAGCCACATGTCTATGGTGCATCCAACAAAATAAGCAGACTCTTGGATGTCACTACCGCCCGCCTCCGGCTGGGTTACAAGTATCTTTGGCAGGTTAAATCACCACCACCAGATGTAGACCAAACAAGATGTAAACTTTGCCAGTTGGATTATTGTCACACCCTGCGTCATTATGTACTGGAGTGCGATAAAATTAATGAATTCAGAGACTACTCATTCAGAAATGTTCAAGATATGTCAAAGTATTTTATCCACAGTGGTATATTACAGACCATTCTGGAAAAATACCCTGACTTTGCTCCTGTAAATAAAGCATTGACACGTGTGTGTGTGTGTGTGTGTGTGTGTATGTACATGTGTGTATGTGTATGTGTGTATGTATATACATGTATGCGTGTGTATGTGTATATGTATATGTGTGTGTGTGATCCAACAATTAAAATTTGCACCAATAACTCATTACAGTTGTGGCTGGGTGTAGACTAATAGATTGCTCATTGCTTTATAATTTGTTCATGAGTGCAACCATGTACAGACGTAAGTAAATTTACTTACATGATTCATTACCTTGTAACTAGTGAATTAATTACCATTGTACCTTGTTCAGCTATCAAAACTTTGGGGCCCAGTCTCTGGACCCTATATATACCTCTGTAATCTGCAAATACCTTTGTAACTTGTCATGATTGTGACCATCTGAGTTCATTACCTTTGTAACTTGCTCAGCTATCAAACTTTGAGGTCCAGTCCCTGGACCCATTATGTACCTCTGTAATCTTTTGACTACCGCCCACAGGATGGGTATGGGGTGCATAATAAAGATATCAAACTAAACTAAGCCTCTACCTTCCCATCAATTCTCAAAATAGCTAGGGTCACCCCGATCCACAAAGGTGATCAAACAGACTTGAATAATTATAGACCAATTTCTAATTTACCACTGCTTTCTAAAATCTTCGAAAAATTAATTCATAGTCAGATCTATTCCTACCTCGTCTCACACAATGTACTCAACCCCTGTCAATTTGGATTCAGGATCAACAAGAGCACAAACGATGCTATTATACATATGCTAGAGTTAATATACACCGCACTTGAGAAGAAAGAGGTCCCACTGGGAATCTTCATTGATCTACGCAAAGCTTTTGATACAGTCGACCATGATTTACTGCTCACAAAATTAACACACTATGGTATAAGGGGGCACCCACTCAACTACCTAAAGTCATACCTTAGTAACAGAAGCCATTACGTGTACACAAATGGAGCGAACAGTTCCACACAACAAATTACAGTCGGAGTCCCTCAAGGAAGTGTCCTGGGGCCACTCCTATTCCTCATTTACATAAATGACCTACCGAATGCATCACAACTACTCAAACCCATATTATTTGCATATGACACAACATATGTCTTCTCTCACCCAAATCCAGTCATGCTGGACAATACTGTTAATGCCGAATTACAGAAAATATCAACATGGATGACGACTAACAAGCTTACTCTCAATACTGACAAGACCTACTTCATACAGTTTGGAAACAAAGCCACAAATGTTCCACTTAACATAACGCTCAATGGTTCACCCATCACAAGACTCACAGAGGGAAAATTCCTAGGAATCCACCTTGACAGTAGCATTAAATTTCAAACACACATACAACAAATTTCCAAGAATATCTCAGACAGTAGGCATATTATCAAAGATACGCTACTATGTGCCTCAATCAGCTCTCCTTGCACTATATCATTCATTTATCTACCCTTATCTCACCTATGGAATCTGTGCATGGGGATCAACAACATTAAATCACCTTAGACCACTCATAACCCAGCAAAAGGCTGCAGTCAGAATGATAACAAATTCCCACTCTAGACAGCATACTCTACCAATATTCAAAAGCCTAAAACTACTCACCGTAAAGAACATTCACACTTATTCTTGTGCCTACTACATACATAAAACTCTACACTCTAATATAAACCCTCCGCTCAAAATTCTCCTCACCAACTTTAATATGACCCATGACCACAACACAAGACACAGATCACTTTTTTATATACCCCGAGTCCATATCAACCTATGTAAAAATTCTATGCACATAAAGGGCCCCAGAATCTGGAATTCATTACCACCTACTCACCCTAAACTAAATACTCATATTGTAAATTACATTAAAAAATGCTCAATATTATTATCCTATAAGATAATTTAATTTTTTACTAATATGTTACTATTATGTTACCCCCTACTCACCCTAAACTAAATACTCATACTATAAATTACTCTAAAAAATGCTCAATGTTATTTTCCTTAAGATAATCTCAATTTTTACTATTATATTACCATCCTCCTAAACACTTGTTACAATGTAATATCATCATATTGCAATTTGAACAGTGTAATATCATCATATTGTAATTTGAAGAACCAAATATATAACTAGAATAAACTCAATCAATTTCTCTAATATTATGTACATAGTCTATAAGTCATTAGATTAAGCTGCCCCTAATGCCATGGCATGTCAGTGGCTCTCCTTGCACTTCACCATGGTATGTCAGTGGCTCTCCTTGCACTTCACCATGGTATGTCAGTGGCTCTCCTTGCACTTCACCATGGTATGTCAGTGGCTCTCCTTGCACTTCAGTTTATGATTGTAACTATAAATATTTATGTAAAAATAAAATTTGTTTGTTTGTAAAGACACCCAAGTGTTACACAGGTGTCTTATTCATCAATAAAGACACCCAGGTGTTACACATGTGTCTTATTCATCAATAAAGACACCCAGGTGTTACACATGTGTCTTATTCATCAATAAAGACACCCAGGTATTACACATGTGTCTTATTCATCAATAAAGACACATAGGTGTTACTCATGTGTCTTATTCATCAATAAAGACACCCAAGTGTTACACATGTGTCTTATTCATCAATAAAGACACCCAGGTGGTACACATGTGTCTTATTCATCAATAAAGACACCCAGGTGTTACACATGTGTCTTATTCATCAATAAAGACACCCAGGTGTTACACATGTGTTATGAAGAAACATAAACAATTGTTGTACGTGTATCGTATACAACAAAACAAACTACGTTCGCCATTGGAACCCTGAATAACCCGGAAACGTTCATATATACGATCCTCACTCGCTCAAGAACGGCTTGTGTTACCACAACAATAAACAACCTCCATCAACACAACAACACAAAATCGATCGAGGGTTAACTACTTTCCTCTTTCTTGATGGGAACACAGCCAAGAGAGGGGTATGCCACGGTTCATTATTATTATTATTATTATCAAGGGGGAGCGCTAAACCCGTAGGATTATGCAACGCCTGTGGGGGGGATGTGGAAGGTATTCAGGCTTAATTCAGGAAACTGGAGCACAGATCCAATTCCCTAGATCAAGAGCCCCTCACCAGCGTCAAGGAACCTCCCTTGAGGGGTCTACCTGGAGTCTACCTGGAGAGAATTCCAGGGGTCAACTCCCCCGCGGCCCGGTCTGTGACCAGGCCTCCTGTTGGGGTGCCACGGTGCAACAAATTCAAATTCAAATTCTTTATTTCTAGTAATATTACAAAGTGGGGTGTACTTATATTATTATACATTTTATGAAGTAGATATTACAAGATGGCCAAAAATATGCCTAGGTATGCCTAGGCTTTTCAGGCAGTCTTATGATAGGTCTTACTTAATAGTGACACAATGATTATACTGATATTAAGGTTAAGTCATTGTAGTGATTAACTAGGTTTACAAAATTGAGGTACTGAAATTCAAACATTTAAGAATTTAACAATTAGTTTATATATTAATGGTAAAGGTGACAATCCCCTGAAAAACCTTATGAAAGTCGATGTAAATGGCCCGATAACTGGGGTAATAATAGCTTGGACAAGGAGGTAATGGTTTCCCTCGTAGGCTTTAAAATATTTGTTTGGGGTTCCTGTGACTTCAATTTCGTTGCAACTTCTGAGTTGATGGACATCAATGCAATGTGACTGGGTTGATTTGTATATAACACACACACACACACAGGCCAGGAGCTGTCAACCACAATATATTATGTAAGAAATTTCAAGCTATCGGCATAGGTTCCACAGACTAGTTTAAGTCCTATCTTAGCAACAGGAAACAAATTGTCAAAATCAACAAAACGGAATCAGAACCACTGCCGATAGCATGTGGAGTTCCCCAAGGTAGTATTCTGGGTCCTTTATTATTCCTGTGCTATGTAAATTATATGCCCATCAGTGTCAAGTGCAAACTCCTACTGTATGCGGATGACAGTGCTCTGTTAGTGTCAGGTAAAGACCCACAAGATATAGCTAATGTATTAACACTGGAACTGGAGTCCTGCAGCAAATGGTTAGTAGACAACAAACTATCGTTACATCTCTGGAAAACAGAAGCCATACTCTTTGGCACGAAATATAAACTGAGAAGGGTAAATAATTTTAATGTCCGGTGAAATGGGGAATCCATCACTTCAGTTTCCTCAGTAAAATATCTGGGAATCCCCTTTGACCCATGCATGTCAGGATAATTGATAGGGAACAGTGTAGTAAAGAAAGCGAATGCCAGACTGAAGTTCCTCTACAGACAAGCACAGTGTCTACCTAGTGAGGCTCGCAGGACCCTATGTCTTGCACTTATACAATGTCATATGGACTACGCTTGCTCTTCATGGTACTCTGCCTTGACAAAAAAACTGAAAGATAAACTGCAAATCACCCAGAACAAAATGGTAAGATTCATCCTAGACCTGGGTCCAAGAGAACATGTAGGCCAGGGTGAATTATAACAATTGGATATGCTGAATATTGAAAACAGAGTAAAACAACTTAAGTTGAATCAAGTTTATAAATTTGCTCACAAACAATGTCCAGAATATCTTGCTGCCAATTTTGTCAAGGCTGGGAACCGAAGCAGTCATAGTACTAGGGGGAGAGAGCACAACTTTGTAGTACCCACAGTCAGTGGCCAGGCTTCAAACACCTTTTATTGTACAGCAATAAAAGAATGGAACAGACTGCCTGCACATGTCAAAGCCAGTCATAGCATGAGCCCGTTCAAGAAAAGAACTAAAAGGTACCTAATGAATGTAGCGACAGAAAGGGAGGAGAATGATTTTTTATTTTTTTAGCTAACACACATGTTTATGTAAATAACTCTTTTTACCTTATTCCTAGTATGCATATATCCTTTATAATATAATAACATATATATCCTACAATGTATAATATTAAGGTATAAAAAAGACCCCAATGGAAATAAGTCACTCTGTCTGACTTTTTGGGTTATCCTAGGTTCTCTACACATATGCTGCTATGTATGATAATCTATGTAAATGTATTTGTGTATACCTGAATAAACTTGCTTACTTACTTATGAATCGACCCCTGCAACTACAACTAGGTGAGTACAGGGCAACTGGGCAACTACCTGAGGTATGGAAGACGGCCCCCTTGTCTAGGTGAGGGGTTCCAAACTGGCGCTGCATATTCCAATATGGGCTTAACGTCCACAGTGTACAGGGTCCTGAATGACTCCTTATTTAGATGTCGGAATGCTGTTCTTAGGTTTGTCAGGCGCCCGTATGCTGCAGCAGTTATTTGGTTGATGTGCGCCTCAGGAGATGTGCCCGGTGTTATACTCACCCCAAGATCCTTTTCCTTGAGTGAGGTTTGTAGGCTCTAGCCCCCTTGACTGTACTCCGTCTGTGGTCTTCTTTGCCCTACCCCCAATCTTCACGACTTTGCACTTGGTGGGGTTGAACTCCAGGACCCAGTTGCTGAACCAGTCCTGCAGCCTGTCCAGATCCCTCTGTAGTTCTGCCGGTCCTCGTCCGATTGAATTCTTCTCATCAACTTCACATTATATGCAAACAGGGACACATTTCAGGGTGCAAAAACTTACAGGAAGAAAGGTTGTATTCTCCTGTTGTCATATGGGCACGGCATTTTCTGGGGTGCTCAAAATTGCACGTACCATCCGTTTTTTCATATATTCCATGCCTGCATATACCTAGGGCATAGAATTTGCATAGGATTGATTTCTGTTTGCTTTGGGTTTTCGAGGCTGCATGCCCTACTGTTGTGTTTTTTTCTGTCTCCTTACTATCTTCAGCATTTGTACTAACAATGGTGCCTTCACCAGTATTTTCTGGTATTTAATCTTCACTATTCTATAGCTAGTTTGCAACTTTGGGGTTTGCGTGTCCTTGTCTACACCTGTTCCCCAGCAGCAGTGACAATGACAGGATGTTCCAGAGAGGGAACACGGAAACAAGGGGACACAACTGGAAGCTGAAGACTCAGATGAGTCAAAGGGATGTTAGGAAGCATTTCTTCAACCACAGAGTAGTCAGGAAGTCGAATAGTCTAGAGAAAGATATAGTGGAGGCAGGAACCATACATAGTTTTAAAACAAGGTATGATAAAGCTCATGGAGCAGGGAGAGCAGAGACCCAGTAGCAGACAGCGAAGAGGCGGGGCCAGGAGCTGAGTCTCGACCCCTTGCAACCACAATTAGGTGAGTACTAGAGCTCCTGTCTCCCTCCGGGCCACCAACTTTCATTTCTGTATTCTTACAGATACTGTCTACCAGGACAGCATCTGCTATGGCCTTGTTATGCAGAGCATTTCGGGCAAATTAGGTCAATTTTGTCCAGGGATGCGACCCACACCAGTCGACTAACACCCAGGTACCCATTTTACTGATGAGTGAACATAGACAATCGGTGTAAGGAAACACGCCCAAGGTTTTAACCCTCGCTGGGAATCGAACCCGGACATCACCATGTGAAGCGAGAGCTTTTGCCACCAGGCCACAGACCACCTTAGGAACGCACTCTGGATGAACAAAGAGCATCTCAGGGTAAGGAAGCAAAGAGTGATTGTCAGGAAAGAGAGTTCAGAATGGGGAAGAGTAACTAGTGGGATTTCACAAGGATCGGTATTAGGAGGTTTTTTTTAGTTTGATATCTTTATTATGCACCCCAATACTGTTTCTTGCTTACATAAATGGCATTTCAAGTGGGGCTTAGCCAGATATATCCTTGTTTGCCGATTATGTAAAATTAGTGAGAAGAATAAGAACAGATGAGGACAAGGAAAGGTTCCAAAGAGATTAGATTTAGATTTTGCCACCGAAGTGGCTAGTTTATTGTGCACCCCATATCCATCCTGTGGACGGTAGCGCAAGAGCATATGGACACACAAAAGGCCTAGGCACTAGGCCCCAAAAGGGTTAACAATTGTACATTTGGAAATATATCTACATTTCACTTATCTGTTACAAGCAAATTTAGGAAATTTGCTTAGTATATCTGGTATCTTATTTTCATTAATAAGATATCTTGACATGCCACATATGTTATTATACTGTATATCTCTGTATTCCTCAATAAGTGGACAATTCAGCACATAAACAAACAAACAAACAAACAAATTTTATTTCATTGCAGGTTACATGGGTATCGGAAGTTACAATGTAAATTGAGTGCAAGGAGAGCCACTGACATGCCATGGCATTAGGGGCAGCTTATTCTAGTCCTTAAAAACTATGTACTTAATATTAGAGAAATTTATTGAGTTTATTCTAGTTAAAAATTATTTTCAAAATTACAATATGATGAAATTTTACTGTTTAAATTTTTATATAATGATATTAGATCTTAGATTGTTACAGGTGTTAAGATTCTTGAATGATAATATGGAATAGTGTTCAAGACAGTGACCATATGCCTGATCACATAATTTGCATTTAGTTTGATCATCATCTGTGTCTCCCAAACTGCCAGAAGTACTCTGGACAAATTGCAAGAGTGGTCAGATAAGCGATTACTTGAATTCAACCCCAGTAATTGTTTTTGAAGAAAACTGTTGTTTCCTCTTCGCTTCGGACATTACCTTTGTAACTTGTTCAGCTATCAAAACTTTGGAGCCCAGTCCCTGCACATATTATGTACCTCTGTAATCTTTTGACTACCTAAAAATGGTTGTAATAGACCATAATTTTTAAAGGGGTGGACCAGTAAGCCAGCGGAAGGCCTCGGTCAGATGACCAAAAGCTCCAACGGCGGATCATCATCTGACTAAGACCTGCGTCAGGAAACACTTGTCCTGTGTCCTGACGAACCTTACCTAACCTACCGCCCACAGGATGGGTATGGGGTGCATAATAAAGATATTAAACTAAAATTCGCTTCGGACCCAGACTTGGGCGATATAATTTTCCCGGAGTGCCAAGAGTCAGGGCTCAATAATTAAGCATGGTGGCCCTCAAAACCTCCCAACACTAACAACAACGGCCAGTGGTCTGTATATCATGTTAAGATTAAGAATTTATTTCCAGTCACCGCATTACAAAATACACAATAATCAGAAAGCCCGTAGGATGATACTTTTACCAGGGAAAACCTTTATTATACTAAGGGAAGGACAGGGAAGGACTTCATCCCAGGAAATGAACATGTTCTGTTCCTTGGAACGAACCAGATTACCTCAAGTTCATCAAGTGCTGTGTGATGCCTTCGGGCTTAGCGCTCCCTTAAATATATAATAATAATAACATAGGTGGGCAATAATTTACGACTACTACTATGAAGAAATCTGGCATGAATTTACATTTTACAATATACATAACCTATGTACACTAAGGAATAAGTAAGCACTGTATTTCTTGTGCAGATTGTTATTATGAGAGTTATTAGCAAAATTAATACATTTTATCCCCACGGCATCTCTGGGTCATCTGACAGTATTGACTAGAAGAACTAGTTATTAGTTTAACATCTTTATTATTCACCAGGACCTAAGATAAGATTAGGGAGTATTAATCCGGGGGGGGGGGGTGTAGCCACCCAGGATAACCCAAGAAAGTCGTCGAGGACTGTTTGTTTTATTTCCATTGTGGCCCTTTAATCTTGTCCCCCAGGATGCGACCCACACTTGTCGACTAACACCCAGGTACCTACTGACTACTAGGTGAACAAGGACAGCAGGTGTAAGGAAACTTGGCCAATGTTTCCACTGTGCCGAGGATCGAACCACAGACACTCAGTATGTGAGGAGCACTGCAGCAGGCCTACTGGACCATGCTAGGCAGACCTAACTCACACCCACTTATGTATACTTGTCTAACCTACTTTTAAAAGCTGCCCATGATTCTCACTTTAGTGACGACATTCAGGAGTTTGTTCCACTCATCCATAACTCTGTTATCAAACCAGTGCTTTTTTATATCCTTTCTGAACCTAAATTTTTTTCAACTTAAACCCATTGCTGCCAGTTTTGTCCCCTCATGGGCGGTTCTTTGATGCTGGTGAGGAACTTTTGATCTAAGGAATTGAACCTGTGGTCCAGTTCCTTGAATCAAGTCCAAATGCCTTCCATTCCACCAGGCACTGTATGGCCCCTACTGGTTTAGCACATCCTTTGCTAGTAATACATGTTCCCCTTATTTATTTATTACTGTCTTCCATTTGTATACTTCAATCATATCAACCCTATTCTACATCTTTCAGGAGAGTACAGATACATTGCCCTCAGTCTACCCTCGTATGAAAGAGTTCTGATACATACATGGAATCAATGTCATCCACCTCTTATTTCCAGCACATTCTGTAATATGGAGACCAGAACTGTGGGGCATATTTTAAATGCGACCTTACTAAGGATATATACAATTGAAAAATAACCGTTGACCTTTAATATACCTTTGAAGAGTTTCGAAAGTTTAACTACTCTCGGAGCCCGGCCATGGGCCAGGCTCGTCTGGTGCTTGCCTGGTCAACCAGGCTGTTGCGGCTGGAGGCCCGCTGCCCCACATATCCATCACAGCCTGGTTGATCTGGCACTTGGTGAAGATACTTGTCTAGTTTCCTCTTGAAGGCTTCTACACTTGTTCCAGCCATGTTTCTGATATCTTTTGGTAAGATGTTGAATAGTCTTGGACCCCGGATGTTGATACAGTGTTCCCTTATTGTTCCCCCTGCACCCCTGCTCCTCACTGGATTTATTTTAAACTTCCTCCCATATCTCTCACTCCAGTATGTTGTTATGGCAGTGTGCAGATTTGGGACCAGGCCCTCGAGTACTTTCCAGGTACGTATATATTATCATGTACGTATCTCTCTCTCCTCCGCTCCAATGAGTACATGTTCAAGACTTGAAGGCGTTCCCAGTAATTTAGGTGCTTTACTGGTTCAGTGTGAGCCGTAAACGATCTCTGTATTTGTTCCAGCTCTGATATTTCACCTGCTTTGAACGGGGCCGTCAGCACTGAGCAATAGTACGTATTCTAAATGAGGGAGTATTAGCGATTTGAAGAGTATCACCATTGGCATTATTTCCCTTGTTTTGAAAGTTCTAAATACCCACCCTGTCATCTTCCTGGCTGTCATGAGCTTTGTCTTGTTATGCTCCTTAAAAAAAAGGTCAGCTGACATAATTATTCCCATGTCTTTTACGTGTTCCTTTCATTCTATTTGGTGACCCTCTTGAGTTTTATATAGTATAGTGTTCTTTTTGAGTTCTTCATTCTTTCCATACCTAAGCAGCTGGAACTTATCGCCATTGAACGTCATGTTCTCCACTGCCCACTGGAAAACCCTGTTCATGTCGTTCTGTAATTTTTCAGTGTCCTCTACCGTAGTGACTTTCATGCTTATTTTAGTGTCATCTGCAAATGATGATACAAAAGTGTGATGGGTGTTTTTATCTTTGTCTGCTATGAGGATGAGAAACAGCAGAGGTGCCAGGATAGTGCCTTGGGGAACTGAGCTTTTGACCTCGCTGATGCTGGATCTTGCTCTGTTTACTACTACTTTTTGTGTTCTGTGTGTTAGAAACCCAAAAATCCATCTGCCTACCTTCCCCGTAATGCCCATGGCCCTCATTTTGTGCGCTATCACTCCATGATCACACTTGTCAAATGCCTTTGCAAAATCTGTGTAAATCACATCTGTGTTTTGGTTGTCTTCCAATGCCTCTGTAATTCTGTCATAATGGTTCATCAGCTGTGACAGGCATGATCACCCACTACCATTATAGTATACTCCTCACTTAGTGACGAATTCGTTTACCAACGTAGTCTTAGGAACGGAACTCCGTCGTTGAGTGAGGAGAGGCTGTATACAGTACACTACTGTATAAACATTTAACCCTTTGACTGTCGCAACCCTCAATCCTGAGTGCTCTCCTGTTGTCGCAAAATTTTAAAAAAATAAATAAATTATTTTTTCTTATGAAATGATAGAGAATCGTTTCCCGATGGTAAAGACACCAAAAGTTTGAAATTTGATGAAAAACTCACGGAATTACGCTCTCGCGAAGTCAGTGATCTCAGCAATATATACGCATCGGCAATTTCGCCGACTTTGAGCCCTATTTTCGGTAAATTCCATTGTTTCAGTTGACCAAACTCATAGATATTTCTTTAGAACTCCATTTATTCTATCGATTGAGTACAAGAAACCACCAATTTATTAATTTCAACTACCCAATAAAGTGATCAGAAATTGGCAATTTGGCCAATTTCATGCAAAATAAAAAAGTTGTCAATTTCAAAATAGGGTCCAGAATAAACAATGCAGACATTCCTGGCACTAAAATACGATGTTATCTGTTCATTAGTCACGTCTTTAGGCCCCTCTTATATTACTTTTGGTTTCGATTTCGATTTTTTATTCACAAAAAAATAGAAGATTTACCGTTATGCAGACTATTACACTATTATAAAAATGGTATAAATAATATCAGTGCACTTGTGAAAGAATATTAGACTCACCAATTGATGTGTATTGGACGCGTGGCGTGATTTGTTTACTCTTGAACATTTGCAAAAATCGAACATTTCTCCTACTTTGAGCTCAATTTCAAGGTCATATTGATCATAAAACTAATCACAATCATCTTTATTTCTGTAGTATGTTGTCCAGTCTATCAAATGTGACCATAAAAAAGAGAATGCAACCATAAATACTATACGAAAATACACCTCAAAGTCGGCGTTTTAATCCAAAAAAATGGTCAAAGTATTTTTTCTCTCATTATGTACTGCATGCTGCAGGATTTTTTTTATACTGCGCACACTGACCACACATACCCATTCTCTCATATGTGGGCCTACCAGCTTTCTCCCGTTTGATTTGAAGCCGCTAGAATTTTGGCATATTGATACGTCTGAAACAGTGGCTCGTAAGACGTATATATACGACCGAAACAGTCAAAGGGTTAAAAATACGTACAGTGGACCCCCGAGTTTCGGTCACCTCAAAAATCGAACATTTATGTAAGTGTAATATTGTAAGTGCTTTTGTAAGTGTATTTTTGGGGGTCTGAAATAGACTAACCTACTTGACATTATTCCTTAAGGGAGTAAATTCGTTCGGTAATGGCACTTGAGCAGCCTTCTGGCTGTCTTCAAGAAGATGCTGGACAGGCACCTAAAGTCAGTACCTGACCAGCCGGGCTGTGGTTCGTACGTCGGGTTGCGTGTGGCCAACAGTAACAGCCTGGTTGATCAGGCCTTGATCCACCATGAGGCCTGATCACAGAATGGGCCACAGGGGCGTTGACCCCCTAAACCCTTTCCAGGTATACTCCAGGTATTGTATAATTGTCCCTACATCATCCCCAAAAAAACATACCATCTCAACTACAGTGGACCCCCGAGTTTCGTAAACCCCGGAAATCGTACATTTATGTAAGTATAATATTGTAAGTGCTTGTGGAAAAGTATTTTTGGGGGTCTGAAATAGACTAACCTACGTGACACTTTTCCTTAAGGGAGTAAATTTGTTCGGTAATGGCACTTGAGCAGACTTCAGGAGTGAAGTTTTTACGAAACTCGGGGGTCCACTGTATATGGTGATGATTTAGGGTCCTGTGCTGTATGTTCTCCTTGGGTCATTTCTAGGGCTTTAAATTGTTATTAACACTGCATATTTATGGGAAAGCATTAAACCTTTAAGGGTCATATATCTCCTAGGGAATGGAGATGTAATCAGGTTTCATCCTTGAAAAGGGAGGGGTAGCATCAAGACCCTTTTACCAACATCAAGGCATCCCAGGTTCAGTTCTACATAATTTACTGTATAAAACAAACATAATTGTTTAAAATTATGTATGTGTCATAAACACACAGGATCTTGAGCCTCAAAGCTTGCCTTAGTGCTGATGAATGGCTGGCCTTCCCACATCAAACCTGAATACCTTCCATTTCTCTGGCGCTGTATTATCCTAATGGGTTTACAGCAGTACCTTCCCTGAATATAATACTTCTACTACTACTACTACTACTACTACTGCTAATCATAATAATAATAATAATAATAATAATAAAGCATTATGTTAATTGTGGGTCCATGTTAATAAAGTTTGCAGCTTTTCTTTAACCCCAATACTGTAACTGTATACATATATTCTTTCATGTAAGTTCACTTGTGGAGCGGCAAAGAGGTTATTATGATAATTCTGTTCACAGCTATCCAGTCAGAAGACCTCAGCACAGAAGATGGTGCACTGGTTGGTGGGTCTGACCACCCTTGTGATCATCTCACCGGCTCCTACCAGGCCTGGTCAGTCAATTCAAAATATTTAAGATAAGACCATTTTACAGTATTTCCTAATTCAATCAATTATAGACTAATTTAAAATAGTAGACTAACAGTGCAGTACAAGGAATGATTCATAATTATGCATAGCATTAGTAATCACTTTATTCTTGGAGAGTATAATTCCTTGGATCAAGAGCATTTTGCCAACATTTAACTTGAAGGGCCACTAGAGAAGCCCTTTATAAACATTATTTAATTGAGGTCATGCTGACTGCACAAGCATCATTAAAGTTTCAGTGGCAGAACCTCCAGCTCACAATGGAAGGACCCTGGTTCAATCTTTAATAATAATATGTAATCTTTATTTCTACAAGTACATGTACAAGGTATACAGGCCTAGTTGACATCAATGACATGCTACAAGTATGTGGAAAGTCGCTTGTTATGCACAGCATTTCTGGCAAATTAGGTCAATTTTGTCCCAGGATGCTACCCACACCAGTCGACTAACACCCAGGTACCCATTTTATACTGATGGGTGAACATGGACAGCAGGTGTCTTATGGAAACATGTCCTAATGTTTTCCAGCTGTACCGGGGATTCGAACTCTGGACCTCAGTGTGTGAGCTGCGTATGCATCTCACACACTGAGGTCAGGAAAAATACACAAATAACTTGTACAAAAGAGATTGTACAGTACAGTGGACCCCCGGTTAACGGCCTGCTCCAAACACTAACAAGTATGTAAGTGTATTTTTGTAAGTGCTTTTGTAAGTGTGTTTGGGGGTCCAAAAGGACTAATCTAATTTACATTATTCCTTATGTTAATAAATTCGTTCAGTAACGACACTTAAACAGCATTCTGGAAGGAATTATGGCCGTTAACCGGGGGTGCACTGTATATCATTTTATGTATATTGCACCCTATTGTACACAGTGTCTTCAGCAAGACTTAAGTGGCAAAAAGGATTTAATTTAAATGTACATACATTAGCATAAATTATACTAAAACACTACAGGAACTATAAATCATTTTTGTATTGATTTAATACATGTAATACAGGAGATATTAAAGAAATGACACAAAGTGATAATTGGGTTTTTCTTTCACTTTGGATCACCCTGCCTCGGTGGGAAACAGCCGACATTTTCAAAAAAAAAAAAGAAGAAAATGTACACAGGAGTTCTGTGTAAATTACTAAACTCAATAAACTTAAAAAACAAATACAAAGTTCATAATTCACCATTTGAATTTTTAGTTATTTGGGACAAAGAAGTAGAATGTGTTAGGCACTTGTAAAAAATACATGTGTATTTGACGTGATAAGGTGCAGTTACTGGAAATGTTCTTTTTTTTACCCAGGTTTAAGAATTCTTTTTTTTTTTTTTTTTCATTTAATTTGATTTTAGGTACAATAATATAAATATTTTAAGGTTATGGGTAGTAAGTAGAGTATTGTACATTTCTTTCATTAAGACTTAACATTTGTCCATGTTAAACAGCATCTGCTACTTTCTCAGTACAGTAAGATAAGATAAGATTTCTTCAGATTTTTAACCCCGGAGGATTAGCCACCCAGGATAACCCAAGAAAGTCAGTGCGTCATCGAGGACTGTCTGTCTTATTTCCATTGGGGTCCTTAATCTTGTCCCCCAGGATGCGACCCACACCAGTCGACTAACAACCCAGGTACCTATTTGCTGCTAGGTGAAGATGACAACAGGTGTAAGGAAACACTTAGAAATGTTTCCACCCGCCGGGAATCGAACCCGGGCCCTCCGTGTGTGAAGCGAGAGCTCAAGCCACCAGACCACCGGGCCACCAGCCACCAGACCACCGGGCCACCAGCCACCAGACCACTGGGCCACCAGCCACCAGACCACCGGGCCACCAACCTGTCCAAATCATCCTGAAGCTGCATAGGTTCAACCTCAGAATTTAAAGGGTAATGTAAATCAGTTAAGAAATACTGTGTATACAGTATGTACTCCTTTGGCAGGTTGTCTAAGGCTGTGGAGGTAGAAGTTGTGGTTGTAGGTGGTGGCATTGCTGGCCTCACTGCAGTCAAAACTCTACTTGAAAATGAAGTAAATGATGTCATTATACTTGAAGCCCAGGACAGACTTGGGGGCCGAATATGCACCATCAGGCAAGGTGAGTAGACATGCATGGATGGCCTTTAGAATGTAGAGTATATATATGGGAACCAAGAGTGTGTACTGAGCAGTTAAGCAAATTAGAATGCTTGTGTTCGTGAATCAAATCATATGCATATACAGGTGAATATGAGGACTCAAGACGGAATGTGTGAGACGTCAGTGACGGTGAACAAAGTGGACTGATAAAGGACATGTACAATGCAGAGTTGCCTTCAATAAAAATTGTAGGCATAGTTTCATTTTTATTATAAATAAGGAGCTTAGTATTTCTTCATACTGCAATTACAATACTACTGTACAGTGGTCCCTTGAGTTATGATGGGCTGTAGTTACAATCACTTTGAGTTACTATTTATTCCTCATAAAGGAATTTAGTTTTGAGTTATGATGAAAAATTTGAGATAGGATATGTGTACGATGGTCAAGGTGCATGTGGATGGGCCTCAGCCCAGACACAAGACAGGGTGATGAAAAGATCTTCTGGAATAATGGTGGAAGGTGTGTTGGAAGTGAGTGGGAGGGGGGTGGTAGTGGGTGGGACTTAGGAAGGGTTGGAGGGAGGGAGATCATATTTGTACCAGACATGGATAGTGGGAGACAGCAACAGTGAGATTGTAAATAACATGTCTAATTCTTTGTCAATCTGCTCGTCTGCCTGCTTTTCCTTGCCATACACCTTGTCTTGCCTTGTCTGCTGTGGTCTGTCTGCTTGTCTTAAAGGGAAAGATGATGGAGGGTGTGTTGGGAGTAAGAGGGAGGGGTTGGGGTGAGGGAGGGGAGCCATATGTGTACCAGACGTGGGTGGTGGGAGACAGTGACAAGAGTGTCAATATTAAGTCTTAAGAAAATAATAACAATAATAATAATAATAATTTTATTTTGACATGATACATGGTTGTATAAAGGAATATAATAGTTGGGTGTACATGCCAAAAGCCCCTTTGTATGCAGAGCATTTTGGGCAAATTTAAGATTAATAAGGCAATAACAGTTCATATGGTCATTAGATGAGTTACAATGAGTACAAGAGAATTGAGTATTCTATTAGGTAATGCTATATGGCTTTAATAAGTCTAGTAGAGAAGTTCAGTATAGAATAATTACAGTTTTGGTATAGTTTATAAAAAGTACAGTAATTACAATTTAGAACAATTTAAATCAATTTTCAATATTAAGTACGTATTACAATTTAGTACATTTTAAAACAATGAGATTAAAACACTTATAAGTTTGAAGTAATGAGTAAATGGTTGAGCAATCATCAGCAATATACAATAATGAAATTGAAAGAATTTTAAGTTTGAAGTAAATGATCAAATAGCTGAGCAGTCTTAAATTATTTAGAAGTTTTATTGAGTAGCTTTTGAGTAACTGGTAGGTATTAAGTAAAGTGTTTGTCTGGTTAATTTTGGGTGATGAGGTGATTTCTAAGTAGGGCCTTAAATTGATATGCAGGCAGGGGTCCTTTAGTGTGTTCTGGCAATGAGTTCCAGATCTTCAGACCCTTTACGTGCATAGCATTTTTGCATAGGGAGAGATGGACACTAGGGATATCGAAGAGTGATTTGTGCCTTGTATTATGGCTGTGTGTTCTGTTATAGTTATCAAGGAGTTTGAGAGGAGGGTTTATATTTCAGATAGTGTTCTGTGTATGTAGTAGGCACAATAATAAGTGTGGATGTTTTGTATATTAAGAAAGTTAGAACTCTTGAAAAGTGGTGGAGTATGCTGTCTAGTGCAAGAGTTAGTAATCAATCGCACTGCAGCTTTTTGTTGGGTTATAAAAGGTTTAAGGTGATTTGCTGTGGTTGAGCCCATGCACAAATACCATAGGTGAGGTAAGGGTAAATGAAAGAGTGGTAAAGAGCAAAAAGAACTGTTTTTTTGATAGGATGCCTACTGTTTTGGAGACTTTCTTGGATATTTGCTGTATGTGTGTCTGGAATTTGAGACTGCAGTCAAGGTGGAGACCTAGAAATTTGCCCTCTGTCTGTCTTAAAATGGGTGAACCATTTATCAGTATGTTTAGCTGTACATTTGAAGCTCTGTTTCCAAATAGCAAGAAGTAGGTTTTGTCTATATTGAGAGTAAGTTTGTTGGTAGTCATCCAAGTAGATATTTTTAGAAGTTCGTCATTTACAGTGTCTGTTAGTATGGTTGGGTTTGGGTGAGAGAAGATATAAGTAGTGTCATCTGTAAATAAAATGGGTTTAAGGAGCTTTGAGGCATTTGGGAGGTCATTGATGTAAATGAGAAAGAGAAGTGGGCCAAGGACACTACCCTGTGGTACTCCAGTTGTGTAGTGGAGTTAGCCCCATTTGTGTATACATACTGTACTAGTTTCTATTGCTAAGATAAGATTTTAGGTAATCGAGAGTGTCCTCTGACCCTGTAATGTTCGAGTTTTAGGTGCAATAGGTCATGGTCAACTGTATCAAAAGCTTTTCGTAGGTCTATGAAAAGTCCCAGGGAAATTTAATTTTTTTTGAATGCCGAATATATTAGTTCAAGTACAGTTGACCCTCGGTTTTCGTTCACCTCCAAACTCTAACAATTATGTAAGTATATTTTTGTAAGAGCTTTTGTAAGTGTATTTTTGGGGTCTGAAACGACTAATCTAATTTACATTTGTCCTTATGAGAACAAATTCGTTCAGTAACGGCACTCAAACAGCATTCTGGAAAGAATTTTCAACGAAAACCGAGGGTCCACTGTATATGTATAATTGCATCGTTAGTACTTTTTTTCAGTCTAAATCCAAACTGACAGGTGTTAAGTATGTTGTGGGATACTAAGTAGGAGTAGACTTGTTTGTGAGTTAATTTTTCGAAGATTTTAGATAGTAGGGACAAATTTGATATAGGCCTATAGTTGTTCAGTTCCATTGGATCACCTCCTTTGAGGATCGGGGTGACCCTTGCTGTCTTGAGTATGGATGGGAAGGTGGAAGATTCAATGGATTTGTTAAAGAGAGTTTTTTTTTTTATATTTTATTTAAAAACATTTAGATACATATCCATACACTTATCAGATATACCCAGTACATATACAGTACATCATCATAACACAATTTAAAAAATCATATCAATGTATAATATAGTATGCTCACATGTGCTGAGAGGGCTTCAAAAGGAAGCTACTAACCCTCCACTCCACACACGTCGAAGTGACACATCTGCAAAATGAACCCCTAACCTTTAACATATCATTATACCACAACAACGTACTGTTCCAAAATGGCAACAGACAAAAATTATTCTACTCTCCTTAGACTTACACTATACCCTACAAGTAATGGATACATAACATATAAAGAAAAGCTCAACCTGCTAGTTTACAAAACATTCTCCTCAACCCACTCCAACATCCTTCCTTCCTTCCTCTCATCTCTTTGTTCCTTACTTTCTTTCTTCCTTCATTCTTTCTGGTATCCTGGGCATTGCTTTCGGTCACAAACTCCTCAAAACCATGAAATTCATCTTCAGAGATACTTCCATCTGTGTTAGAGCTATCACTGGGGAAGAGAAGAGTCCCAGATTCGCTGGGGAGTCAGATATTTCTTACCGCTAGGCATGCTGAACATGGACTACTGAAATGGCGTTCCCACAATGCACCACTGGCTCCCCGATTTTTTTTTTTATTGTGCACGCTGACCATGGAGACCCATTCTCTCACATGTGGGCCTACCAGCTTTCTCCCACTTGATTTGAGGCAGCTAGAATTTATGCGTATGTATTAATACGTCGGAAACATTGGCTCATACGACGTATATATACGACTGAAACAGTCAAAGGGTTAACTATGATTTAAGAATAATGATAGTTTCAGTAAAAAAATTATATACTAGTTAATTGCAGTTATTGAGAGTGTATGATCCTTCCCTTCCATAAAGCCATATGAGATTGTTGGAGGGTGAGCAGAGTAACATCTTTGAAGTGATTTAGAGACACTGGTTTGGCAGATCTTAGTTCTGAAGGTGAAAAATACAGTGCCTTCACCCTGAAGGATAGACAGCTAGAAAGACAGCTAGCAAATGAGTGACGGTGAATGTGTTTCTGTCTTTTGGGTCACTATTCTTATGTGTTTATGAAACATATCACAATATTATGTTATGCATGGTGAATTTAATTTTATGTTGTGAACAAGTAGAATTGTAGTAGTGTGATTGATTGATGAGAATTTACATTCAGTAGACCATTATATTTCACGGTAGTTACGTTCCTGAAAATGCTGTGTTAGGTAAAACCGTGTTAGATAAACTGAAAAACTTATGGGAAAAATAGGGTTGCGTTCCAAGGAGCCCCCAGAAACCCAAACAATTTTTTTTAGACTAACAGATCTTACAAAAATAAAAGTGAATATGTAATTGTAGTTCATTGTTGTGATATATTATGTTTTTACTGCTTAAGACTACAAATGCAACAGAAATAATAGTATTTCTTACCTTAAATTGTGGGTACTGGTGTTTGTGGATGATTGTGAAGAGAGTGGAGATGCATGGTTTGGCCCTACTGGGCTCAGGTGGATGATTGTTGGTTGGCAGAAGTGGATGGTAGAGGTTCTGGTACTAAAGTCGATGGTTGTATTGGAGTGTGCATAAATTCTGTAATGGATCTCTGGGCTCATCAGCTGGTCTAGACCCTGTTTCAAAGCACTGCTTCTAGATTTGTCTGGGTCCTCTTCAGTGAAAAAGTCTGCTAGTTTAGGAGCAACATGGAACTGCTCACGTAACTGCTGCAATGTTAACTGTTTTTCTTCAGGTTCTTCTTCATCTTCTGTTACGTGGCTTCCTTGTATTTGTGCATCAAGCTCTGCCAACATTTCTTCTGGACTCCTGTCTTCATCATCATCATCATCTAAGAGTTCATTCACATATTCAAAACCATCACCTGGTAATCTCCTTGCCAGCTGAACAATTTCCTGAACCTGACTCTCAAGCAAGGGAAAACCAGTGAAAGAATTAACTACAGAAGGCCATAACTTTCCCCAGCCTGCATTTAATGTTGATTGGGGCACTTCACTCCATGCACTTCTAGCATAGCTGATGGCATCTGCAATGTTAAATTTATTCCAGAAACTTGGTACTGCCAGGTTGGAGTCCATTGATGCAACTAGTTTTTTCATAATTTTTTTTTGTGTAGTTACACCTGAATGACTTAATAACTCCCTGATCCAGTGGTTGTATTAAAGATGTTGTATTTGGAGGTGAAAATACAACTTTTACATGTGGGGTCACATCCAGCAAAGCTTGTGGATGAGTACGGAAATTATCAAGAATGAAGAGAGCCTTGAATGCAAGATTCTTGCTGTGCAGGTAAAACTTGACTTTAGGAATAAAGTGAGGCTTAAACCAGTCAATAAATATTTCCTCTGTCGATCCACTCAAGCAACAAGTTTACACTTTTATTTACTTGTTGTGATCTGTGTCATTCTTTTCATGAGATGACATTCTGGGTTATTCATTACACAAACTCGTATATTCACCTCATTCTTTTTAATTGTACAAACTGACGCTTCATTAAGGCCATAGGCCCTCATTATATTCACCACACGTGAGCCACTCTTAAGCTTGTCTAATATCTTGATTTTCTTCATAACTCCTAGACTTAAATGCTTAAACCTTTTCTTGCCACTTTCAGCAACACTTGTATGCCTACTGGGTGCCATGATTGCTTAGCAGATACAGGATATGGCAATTAAAAGATCTAAAATCAATCCACAAAAATAATAATAAACACAGCTAGCTCCTAGCTGTGTTGGGGAAGTATCCCACAAGCGATGCTCCAAATATTTTCCCCTCCCGCAAACTGAACCGTGTTAAGTTAATTTTACAAAGTGTTGTATAAAATTGTGCCACAATTTTTCAATAGTGCAATAACTAAAATGTGCCAAATGAAACTGTGTAATATAACAGTCTACTGTATATTCCATTCATGCAAATGTTTTTGCAGACCAAACATATTAATTTTTTCCAGTACAGTGGACCCATGGTTTTCGTGATTTTTTCGTTCCAGAATGCTGTTCAAGTGCCATTACCAAACGAATTTATTCCCATAAGGACTAATGTAAAGTAGACTAGTCCTTTTAGATCCCCAAAAATACACTTACAAAAGCATTTACAAAAATACACTTACATAAAAGGGCGAGTTTGGAGCATCACGAACACCGGGGCTCCACTGTACTAGTGTTCTCAATGAAATTTATGCATATAGGTCAAAATGTTTAGTTGGATAAAAAATTTATTTACAGGCAAAAAATAATTTTGTTACAAGATAGATATTTCTTATAAAACTTTGTCCTGTGTGATTAGATGGAGTGCTGGTGGAGGAAGGTGCTGAATGGATTCATGGAGGAACACGTAACCCTGTCCACAGGCTGGCTGCTAGCCTCCAGGCTCTGGATCCTATCCTTCCTGATGATGGCTGGGGTAAGACCAGTTCATTCTCACCATAGTAAAAGAAAGTAGTATGTATGATATTGTACATAGCATAAATACAGTTACGTATGTACATATTGCAACAAGCACAGTTCAAGTACAGTTATGTACATATTGTAACAAACATGTCTTGGATTTTATGTCTTACAGCATATGACTTTTTTTTTTGCTTTATATTTTGATAGTGACAGTGATAGTGTGAATGATGGTGAAAGTGTTTCTTCTTCAGGTCACCCTACCTCAGTGGGAGATGACCAGTGTGTTAAAAAAAAATCAACAGACATCATATTTTGGGGACTGTGTGTAGCAATTTCGGTGTACCTATTCATTACAACATCTTTCAAAGAAATATTTTTCTGGAAGCAACTACAAGGGGCTTTACTACTCATTTTAAGCAGCAATTTTTTTAAGAGCATATAGATGTTCAAAGTTTAAAGTACATAATTGCTTAGAATATTTTTCAAAACTGTTTGGAATTCAAATACAGTAGAAAATTTTTTAATACTGTAAACAGATATTGCTGTAGTTGTTTTACATTGTGATAGGATTGCTGGTGTCTTTTTTCTGTTGCATAAACACGTGGGATAACATGTACAGTGGTACCTTGGTATACGTCCTTAATCCGTTCCAGGACCTTGGACTTATAATAAACAGGACGTATTCCAAATTGGACGTATACTGAGGTACCACTGTATATCTTGCTTCTTCTACTTACACTTAGGTCACACTACACATGCATGTACACGTATATATATATGCATACTTATCTGGGTTTTCTTCTATTTTCTTAATAGTTCTTGTTCTTCTTCATTTCCTCTTATCTCCATGGGAAAGTGGAAAAGAATTCTTCCTCTGTAAGTCATGCATGTTGTAAGAGGCAACTAAGATGCTGGGAGCAAGGGGCTAGTAACCCCTTCTCCTGTATACATTACTAAATTTAAAAAGAGAAACTTTCGTTTTTCTTTTTGGATCACCCTGCCTTGGTGGGTTGCGGCCAATTCATTGAAAAAAAAAAATAGGTATTGTATATAAGCAGAGTAAAATAATAAGGTATACTGTATTATAACTATTAGAGGAACTAATACAGTGGTCCCCCGAGTTTTGGCCATAATTCGTTCCAGAATGCTGTTCAAGTGCCATTACCAAACAAATTTGTTCCCATAAGAAATAATATAAAGTAGGTTAGTCCGTTTCAGACCCCCAAAAATATACTTACGAAAGCACTTACAATAATACACTTACATAATTGTTCGAGTTAGGAGGTGGTCAAAACTCGGGGGTCCACTGTATTCATTTCAAGAGGTTCAACATAATAAAATAGATGAAAACAAATGAAGAAATTGTGGAATAATTTTAACATATTAAAATGTTTTTTAAGTTACAGAATCTAGTAGGTGGCAAGGTAGGTGCAATACATAATGTAGCTTATTTTGCAAAACCTATAATTATGCATATTTTCAAGCAAATGGTAATTAACAATTATAATTTTATTTTCACAAGGGTTATTCTATTTAAAGCTTTGATGTGTTCTATGACAGACTGGCGCTTAGTGACTCAAGATGGCAGAGCAGGTGACCATCAGGCCTATGAATTGGCAGAGAAGCTCTTGGAGAAGTGTAAAGAAAATGGTATACTGACTCCTTATTACAACACTAGTTATGGACAGTACTACATAGATGGGTGAGTGTGGGGTTACCACTGTGTGAGGACAATTTGTTGTTAAAGAATCATGTTGCCCCATCTTCATTGTTTACGGCATCTAATTTTTTTCTAGTACATACATCCTTTTAGATCATATATAACAGTCTTAAAACTTATTTGTAAAGACATAGTTTTCTTGTATCCATTTGATACTTTTTTCTCTGCATGTAATTATGGTCTCTTGTTATTCTTGTTGATAATGATAAAAAATGGAATATACTACTTATAATTATTTTCATATTCTAATGTGATTATCATATCTCCCCTATTTCTCCTGTCAAACAACAAGGACATTTCTTCATAACTTATTTTCCTTAGTTCTGATAGTTATTTATACAGTGGTACCTCGACTTACGATGGTCCCCAAACTCACCCTTTTATGTAAGTTTATTTTTTTAAACGCTTTTGTAAGTGTAATTTTGGGGATCTAAAAGGACTAGTCTATTTTATATCATTCCTTAAGGGGATAAATTCGTTTGGTAATGGCACTTGAACAGTATTCTGGAATGAAAAAATATCGTAAGTCGAGGTACCACTGTACTTGTAAATTTTTTTGTCAGTAATTTCTCTTAATTTCTTCTGTAGAAGAGTAGCTCAAAATTGGCCTTGTTGAACATGTTATTTTCTGTGTCCCACTAAATGGCTTGCTTTGTATTGGTTTGGAAGTTTAATGCATCATTAATTTATGCCAAGCCTTTATACATTTTAGTATTATCTGCAGTGTTATGATTTGTACCTTTGTCTATGTCAAATATGAGAATGAGAAAAGGAATTGGGGTTAGTGCTCTGCCTTGATGAGCTTTGTTTTGGATCCCTCTGATTTAAAATTGTTAGCTTCTGTTTATGTACAGTAGGGCCCCACTTATACGGCAGGTTAGGTTCCAGGCTACCGCCAGAAAGCGCACATCACCGGAAAGCAGAACGCCATTTTTTCCCATTTATAAATGGATATAAATGCCAGATAACAAGTTTACACTAACATATATTAAGTTAGCAATAGAACTAGGCATTAAAAACACAATAAAAAGTAAAATACGTACATACACAGTACAGTGGTCCCTCACCTAACGAGTATTCCATATACATAATGAGCAAATCGTGTAACAAGCGCTTTTTTCGCTAAATATTTCCCTCATGTAGCGAGCATTCCCTCGTGTAGCGAGCTGTACCAGACCTGTCCGCCTGCCCCGTGCCTGCACAGGACGCCAGTCTAGCATTGTTTACCACTGAGAGAACATTACCCAACGCGCTCTTTCAAACATTCACAATACAGTGGACCCCCCAGTAACGAGCAAAATTCATTCCAGAAGCCTGCTCAAGTGCCATTACCGAACGAATTTACTCCCTTAAGAAATAATGTCAAGTAGGTTAGTCCATTTCAGACCCCCAAAAATACACTTACAAAAGCACTTACAATATTATACTTACATAATTGTACGATTTCCGGGGGGCTCGTTACTCGGGGGTCCACTGTACTTTTGTTGTATTTTTTGGTGGTTTAGTGATTGTCACTGTGAAATAAGTCACCATGGGTCCAAAGAAGCTTCCTAGTGGCACCCCTTTGGTAAAGAGAGTGAGGACCACCATCGAACTGAAGAAAGAAATTGTAGAAAAATATGAGAGGGGTGTACGTGTGAGTGAGCTTGCCAGGATGTACAAGAAAAGCACATCTACTATCGCCACTATCCTGGCAAAGAGAAATGAGATCAAGGAAGCTAATGTTGCAAAAGGGGTTGATATGTTAACGAAAAAGAGATCGAAAACAGTGGATGAGGTTGAGAAGTTGTTGATGGTGTGGATAAACAATAAACAATTAGCAGGTGATAGTATTTCCACAGTGATAATTTGTGAAAAGGCAAGGAAGTTGCACGCAGATCTTGTCAAGACAATGCCTGGAACCAGTGGTGAGGAGAGTGATTTTAAAGCCAGCAAAGGCTGGTTTAAGAGGTTTAAGAAACGTAGTGGCATACACAGTGTTGTGAGGCATGGTGAGGCAGCCAGCTCAGACAAACGTGCAGCTGAAAAATTTGTGAGTGAATTTAAGGGGTTCGTAGAGGCTGAAGAATTCCTCCCCAACAAGTGTTTATTTGTGATGAAATAGGCCTGTTTTGGAAGAAAATGCCCAACAGGACCTTCATTACTCAGGAGGAAAAGGCACTGCCAGGACACAAGCCTATGAAAGAAAGGCTAGCTCTTATGATGTGTGCCAATGCCAGTGGTGATTTTAAAGTGAAGCCTTTACTGGTGTATCACGCAGAAAATCCCAGAGCCTTCAAGAAACACAATGTTAACAGGAATAATTTGTGTGTACATTGGAAGGCTAACACTAATGCATGGGTCACTAAGGACTTTTTCAAGGAATGGTTGACTGGAGTGTTTGGCCCTAGTGTGAAGAAATACCTCCTGGAAAAGAAATTGCCACTCATGTGCCTCTTGGTACTGGACAATGCTCCTGCTCATCCTCACAACTTCATCAAAGTGAAGTTCTTGCCTCCTAACACCATTCCTCTCATCCAGCCCATGGACCAGCAGGTCATTGCAAACTTCAAGAAACTGTACACCAAAGCAGTGTTTCAGAAGTGCTTTGATGTGACCTCAGACACTGCATTGACCCTAAGAGAGTTCTGGAAAGATTACTTCAATATTTTGCATTGCATAGGCCTTATAGGTAAGGCTTGGGAGGGAGTGACTTCCAGGACTTTGAACTCTGCTTGGAGACCACTGTGGCCGGATTGTGTTGAAAAGAGGGATTTTGAAGGATTTGAGGCTGACCCTGACGACCCTGTGCCTGTTGCGGAAGATATTGTGGCATTGGGGAACAGCCTGGGGTTGGAGGTGAGTGGTGAGGATGTGGAAGAGTTGGTGGAGGAGCACAGGGTAGAGCTAACAACTGAAGAGCTGCAAGAGCTGGAACTGGAACAGCATCAGACCAGAGCTGAGGTTATTGCTTCACAGGAGGAGGGAGAGAGAGAGAAGGAGGTGCCTTCTTCAGTGCTTAAGGAAGTTTGTTCCAAGTGGAACGATGTGCAAAGTTTTGTTGAAAAACACCACCCTGAGCAAGCTGAAATGAGCCATCTGTGCAACCACTTCAGTGACAGAGCCATGTTGCTCTTCAGGAAAATATTAAAGAGTCGGTAGAAACAGAGGACTGTGGACAGTTATTTCACGAGGCAGGGATCCAGTGACTCTCAAGCTGGTCCTAGTGGCATTAAAAGAAAAAGAAGGGTAGTAACCCCAGATAAGGACTTGTTACCTGAAGTTCTTTTGGAGGGGGATTCCCCTTCCAAACACTAACGCCCTCACCTTGTCGTCCTCCCTATCTTCCAGATGCCTGCAACTCTCTTCAATAAAGGTAAGTAAATGTTATTTATATTATATTTTTTGTGAATATTTTTGGGTGGAACGGATTAATTGTATTTACATTATTTCTTATGGGAAATAAGGTTTCGAATTACGAGCAATTTGTCTTAAGAGCTAGCTCCTGGAACGGATTAATTTCGTTAGTCGAGGGACCACTGTACATTCATTGCTTACCCTAAAATATTTGTACAGTGGTACCCTGAGTTTCGTACTTTATTTATTCCAGAAGGCTGTTCGAGTGCCGTTACCGAAAGAATTTGTTCCCATAAGGAATAATGTAAATTAGATTAATCCGTTTCAGACCCCCAAAAATTCATTTACAAAAGCACTTACAAAAATACACTTATATAATTGTTCGAGTTGGGAGCTGCTCGTGTGCTGAGGTACCACTGTACAGTGGACCCCCGGTGTTTGTTATGCTCCAAACTTTAACAATTATGTAAGTGTATTTTTGTAAGTGCTTTTGTAAGTGTATTTTTGGGGGTCTAAAAGGACTAGTCTAATTTACATTATTCCTTATGGGAATAAATTTGTTTGGTAATGGCACTTGAACAGCATTCTGGAATGAATAAATCACGAAAACCGGGGTCCACTGTATGTATACCAGAAATGTTATAAATAGTGTAAAGGTGACATTAAAACAATATCAGAGATGGTTGACACAAACCCACTACCATTATAGTATGCTCCTCACTTAGCGATGAATTCGTTTACCGAAGTGGTCTTAGGAACGGAACTCCGTCGTTAAGTGAGGAGAGGCTGTATACAGTAGATCATCATTTAGCACGGTAGTTACGGTCCTGAAAACGTTGTGTTAGATAATTTCATGTTAGATAATTAACCCTTTGGGGGTCGGTGCCGTACTAGTACGTTTTACGAGCAGGGGTTGGTGCCGTACTAGTACGCCCAAATTCTAGCGGCCTCAATTTAAGCAGAAAACGTCTGGTAGGCATACATATGAAAGAATGGGTCTGTGTGGTCAGTGTGCGCAGTATAAAAAAAATCCTGCAGTACACACTGCATAATGAGAGAAAAAAAACTCTGACCGTTTTTTTCGATTAAAACAGCGACTTTGCAGTCGATTTTCGTATGGTTTTTATTGATGTATTCTCGTTTTCTTGGTCTCATTTGATAGAATGGAAGATATATTACAGAAATAGAGATGATTTGGATTGGTATGACAATGACAAGTACCTTGAAATTGAGCTCAAAGTAGCGAAAATGTTCGATTTTTGACGATGTTCAAGAGTAAACAAATCACACCATGCCTCCAATACACATCAACTGGCGAGTCGTATATTCATGCACAAGTGCTCTGATTTTATTTATACCATTTTTACAATGATGCAGTTGTATACATAACAGTAAATCTTCTATTTTTTGTGAGAATAAAAATTCAAAATGAAAAGCAAAAGTAATGGAACAGGGGCCTGGAGACGTGACTAATGAATAGAGAACATGTTATTTTAGTGCCAGGAATGTCTGCCTTGTTTACTCTGGACCCTATTTTGAAATTGGCATCGTTTGAAATTTGTGTGAAATTGGAAAATTGCCATTTTCTGTCCACTATTTTGGGTAGATGAAATTGGTAAATAGGCGGTTTCTTGTACTCAATCGATAGAAGAAATGGAGTTCTAGCGAAATAGCTATAATTTTAGGAGACTGAAACAGTGGAATTTGTCGAAAAGAGGGCTCAAAGTGGGCAAAATCGCCGATGCGTAAGTGTCATGGCTACCGTAAACTTCGCGAAAGCATAATTCCGTTAGTTTTCGATCAAATTTCATAATTTTGGTGGCGTTATGATCGGAAAAAGATTCTCTATCATTTCATAAGAAAAAATTAATTTTTTTTTTCCAAAAAATTTTCGACCCCAGGAACACTTTCCTGAGAAGGCCTGTCGACCCCCAAAGGGTTAAAAGAACTTATGGGAAAAATAGGGTTATGTTCCTGGGAGTCCCCAAAAACCCAAACAAGTTTTTTTTAGACCAACAGATCTTGCAAAAATTGAAGGTGAAT
Organism: Cherax destructor; assembly: GCA_009830355.1. Classification (NCBI taxonomy): domain Eukaryota; kingdom Metazoa; phylum Arthropoda; class Malacostraca; order Decapoda; family Parastacidae; genus Cherax; species Cherax destructor. The sequence goes on along the minus strand of WNWK01000569.1, from coordinate 132,930 downwards.
ATGTAATTGTAGTTCATTGTCGTGATATATTACTGCTTAAGACTACAAATGCAATAGAAATAGTATTTCTTACCTTAAATTGTGGGTAATGATGTTTGTGGATGGTTGTGAAGAGAGTGGATATGGATGGTGTGGCCCTACTGGGATGAGGTGGATGGTAGAGGTTCTGGTACTAAAGTCGATGGTTGTATTGGAGTGTGCATAAATGCTGTAATAGATCTCTGGGCTCTTTTACCCTGCAGTACATTATACAGCTGATGGTAAGGCATCATCAGCTGGTCTAGACCCAGTTTCAAAGCACTGCTTCTAGATTTGTTATTGTATAATTATACTATTACTATCAATAAATAATATCTACCTATCATATTTATTCCAGGATAATATTAGGTATAACATAAATAATGTAGAAGCATGATAAAGATGCATAAATTAATAAAAACTGACATATAGGTATTGAAGGGTGGGCGGGGCTGAGAGCGAGAAGTGGAGCAGTGTCTCAGTTGCTCATGGACCATCATGGCGTGAGGATATACAGTATTAGCTCACGGCACTATAAAGTATTGTAAAATAATACTATTACTGTAATAATATTGGTAGAATTACCGACAATATGTTAAGTAAAAGGACACAAATGCAACTAATGTGACATTTTATTGTGGCAACGTTTCGCTCTCCAGGAGCTTTCTCAAGCCGTTACAAGCGATAATGGACATAGTGGGTTTATATATACTCTCAAAGTGAGGTGAAATACTAGTGGTGGTAGTAGTAGTGATATTAGTAGTAGTAGTAGTAATACAATAAGGTAGAACAATCAATATGCACATGAGTAAAAGGTGATAAAACAAATACGTACTAGGGTAGTATAACAATAGGTTAGACAAATATTTCTGCTGGAGGTTGAAATATCGAAGGCCTGTAGGAGTGTTCCACATCTACGATGTGCTTGTGTTGAATTAGCAGGAGAGACTATGTGATGGTAGGGTTTACTGTTTTCAGGAGGATTCTTGCTAAGACTTCAGAGATGGTGAAGCTGCCTTTGTTTTGTTTAATTGTGTTAGAAACAGAGATAAGTGCTGATTCAAGGCATTTGCGTCTACGGAAATTAGTTTCTTTGATTACTAGTCGGGCGTCTTTGAATTTCATGAGATGATTGTTGGAATTTCGGTGTTGTACGCAGGCGTTGTTCAGGTTATCGTTTCTGCATGCATTAATGTGTTCATTGATGCGTGTTTCGAGGTTCCTTGCTGTTTCTCCTACATAAATTCGGTCGCAGCCTCCACAGGGTATAGTGTAGACCCCTGCGTTGACTGGTTCATGGTGCTTGGATTTAGTCAGGATCTAACCAAGACTAAATCTATGTGCAGATTCCATAGGTGAGGTAGGGGTAAATGAGTGAGTGATACAGGGTAAGGAGAGCTGGTTGTGGAACATAGTACCGTATCTTGGATAGTATTCCTACGGTCTTGGAGACTTTCTTAGAAATTTGTTGTATATGTGTTTATAATTTGAGGCCACTGTCAAGATGGATTCCTAAGAATTTTCCCTCTGTGAGTTTTGTGACAAGTGACCTGTTTATCATTATGTTAAGTGGAACATTTGTAGCTCTGTTTCCAAACTGAATGAAATAGGTTTTATCAATATTGAGAGTAAGCTTGTTAGTCATCATTCAGTTAGATATTTTCTGCAATTCAACATTTACAGTGTTGGCTAGTATGTCTGGGCTTGGGTGAGAGAAGACGTATGTAGTGTCATCTGCAAATAGTATGGGTTTGAGCAGTTGAGATGCATTTGGTAGGTCGTTCACTGAGTTTAATCATTTATTAAGCTGGCAAGAGAGACACAGAGAATGTAATAATAATAATAATAATAATAATAATAATAATAATAATAATTTAATAATTAATAATAATAATGATAATAATAATAATAATAATAACAATCGCTCTGGAGTGCTTTAGATGTCAGCTACCAAACCTATACGAAATACGTATGACATTTACAGCGCCCCAGAGTGATTATTAATTATATTTTATTATTATTATTATTATTAGTATTATTATTATCACCATCGATGTACCTTGTTCACTGAGTAATAATTTCTTAAGCTGCCATGTTTGGAACACACAGATGAACACACACAGGTTCTATTCCCGGCGGGGCGGAAACATTTCGAAGTGTTTCCTTACACACACACTTACATAGAACAGGCCTAGTGTCTAATCGACATGTGCCTAGGACAAAATGGTAACTAACCACCTGATCCCTTGACTGTGTATTTGTTTTGTACTTCTTCCATATTCCTCTTGTTTTTCCTCTTCCAAGTGCTGCTGTATGTCTGTTGTACACCCCATAGTACAAGATAGAGTTATAAGTGCATCAGCACTTGGAAGAGGAAAAACAACAAGAGGAAAATGGAAGAAGTACAAAAGAAGTTCACAGTAAAGGGATCAGCTGGTGTGTTCGTCTGTGTGCTTACATTCTGTGTCTCTCGTGACAGCTTAATTAAGAAATTATTAAACTCGGTGAACAAGGTACAGTGGTACCTCGAGTTACGATATTTTTTCGTTCGAGAATGCTGTTCAAGTGCCATTACCAAACGAATTTATCCCCATAAGGAATAATGTAAAATAGACTAGTCCTTTTACACCCCCAAAAATATACCTACAAAAGCATTTAAAAAAATAAACTTACATAAAAGGGCGATTTTGGGGACCATCGTAACTCGAGGTACCACTGTATGTTGATGGTGATAATAATAATAATACTAATAATAATAATTAATAAAGATAAAGATTTATTTCTTGTAATAATAACAATCACTCTGGAGTGCTTTAAATGTCAGCTATGAAACCTATACAAGTGCTGCTGCACTTCTATCTTGTACTATGGGGTACACAATCAAGTTCAAATTTGTACAAATATGTAGTCTTGGAGACTTTAAAAGCTAGTGTACTGAGTGGCTGTAAGAAGGAGATTGAGATGCGTGACCCAAGTTCTTATTCGGCATACAATATATTTTTTTTTTTTTTTACTCGTCGGAGAGCCCGTCATAACTCCGAGTTGTCAGTAAACGAGTACATCAGTAAGTGAGGAGAGGCTGCATTGTAATAAACAGAATTGAGGAAATCAGCTCTAATATACATTATTTAGGTATGCATACTCAGAGAGCCCGTCGTAAGTCCAAGTCGTCGGTAAACGAGTATGTCGCTAAGTGAGGAGAGGCTGTACTGTATGGAGTTCCACAAGTATGGGCCTGGGGTAGAGCACATAGCCTTGCTATCAGTGGCTTCTTAAAAGTTAAATGGTGTTAGAGTTCTGTTTGAAACATTTATTTTTTTTCATTTCAGCTTGCAAGGTTCATCTCTATCTAGAGTATACTCTAACTTTGTTTGAAACGACCCACAACAGTTGACTAACCCCTAATTAATAACTATTTACTGTCGGAATAAATGACAGCAAGAGCAAAGAGATTTTCTAATACATCTTGCCCAATCCAGGAATTAAACTTTGGTCCTTCTGGTTGAAAACTGTAGGCTCTACCTTCAAGCTACAGGTCACCCATAATTAGTGACACATTCATGAAAAATTCTTAAATGTTGTCAATTTTTAGGCTGTTAATTAATGGCTCATTTAATCATTGTGTCATCTGTTTTACTCATTAACCCTTTCAGGGTCCAGACCCCCAATCTGAAACTTGTTCACAGGGTCCAAGAATTTAAAAAAAATAAAATTTTCTTTTTTCTTATGAAATGGTAGAGAATCTTTTTCTGAAGGTAATAAAACAAAAAGTAGTACAAAATTTGATAGAAAATTGACAAAATTATGCTCTCGCGAATTTTGCTGCATCAGCAATATTTACGCATCAGTGATTTTACCCACTTTGACTCCCATTTTAGGCCAATTACATTATTCCAATTGACCAGATTCTTAGCTATTTCACTAATATTACTTCTATTTTATCGATTGAGCACAAGAAATCGCCCAGTCAACTGTTTCAATTACCCAATAAAGTGATCAAAAACTGGTAATTTGGCCAATTTCACACAAATATTTCAATTTCGAAATAGGGTCCAGAATAAACAATGCAGGCATTCCTGGCTCTAAAATAACATTTCCTCAGTTTATTAGTTATGTTTCCAGGATTTACAAATGAATTTCATTTCGATTTTTTATTCACATAATATTTATTCACACCAAAAGATAGAAGATTTACTGTTGTGTAATATTGTAATAATTGTATAAATAATATCAGTTCATTTGTGAATGCACCTTAGACCCACCAGTGTGACGTGTGACGTCATTTGTTTACTCTTCAACATCAGCAAAAATCGAACATTTCTGCTACTTTGAGCTCTGTTTCAAGCCATTTTCAGTACTAAAACCAATCAAAATCATCTCTATTTCTGTAATATATCTTTTATTCTATCAAATGAGACCAAGAAATTGCGAATACAACTGTAAAAAACATGAAAAAACACCGCTGTTTTAATCCAAAAATACGGTCGCAGTTTTTTTTTTTACATTTTGCACTGTGTGCTGCAAGATTTGTTTTATATGGTGCACACTTACCACATAAATGTATTCTGTCATATCTAGGCCCAAATTTACCGCTCACAGCTTATCTGAGTGAGCTGAGCTCATGGCGTAGAACTACGGCTTGGACCCTGACTTCAAAGCCGTAGAACTACGGGACGGACCCTCAAAGAGTTAAAAGTTCCATTTTTATGAAGCAGAGGTACACTATTAGATATCCTTTTTGTGCATGATTTTTACATAAGAGAAAGTGTTTAGGTGTTACTTTAAATTTCAATAATGCCATTTTGTCTCTTGGTCATTGTATGAGGCTTTCAGTTTTAGCTTAATGTTCTCTGTTTCTTTAACCAGTACTACTATTTTGTCTTGAGAAAGTTTGGAACGTTTGAAAACCTTTGCAAAGACATTTTTGTCTTTGCTCTTAATGGTTTGAGCCTCTAGCATATTTCTAGTGCCCATTCTCTAGGGCCATTCAATTCCATGGACTAACTTTATGTTCATGCATGTATATATATGCAGTGTTGTATATTCATAGTTTAATTGTCCACATAGTATCATCTATGCCTCTATAGATATTCTTCTTCTTCTTTCAACACGTCGGCTGTTTCCCACCGAAGTGGGGTGGCCCAAAAGGAAAAACGAAAGTTTCTCCTTTTACATTTAGTAATATATACAGGAGAAGGGGTTACTAGCCCCTTGCTCCCGGCATTTTAGTCGCCTCTTACGACACGCATGGCTTACGGAGGAAGAATTCTGTTCCACTTCCCCATGGAGTAATATTGCTACACTTGCCTCGCTTGTGAGAGAACGTTCTTGTTCTTTATGGATGTGAGATCCTCTATAGATATATTGTAATTAATCTTATTTCTTTATAGGTTTCACAAATATTTTAAATCACGTAGCTCAAGTGACATGAAGAAAGCTGCACTTCGTTATTTAGAACAGGTGAGTGTCACAATATCTTCTGAAATGGCAGAATCTTTTTATGAAGGTAATGACACCAAAAATATGAAATTTGATGGAAACCTTACAGGTTTATGCAAGCATGAAGTTAGCGATCTTGGCACCATTTACACATCAACTGGGCTTGAGTCCTGAGGTTGGGAAGGGTAGTGCTTGCACTCTGAAGAATGAGTGAGGATGTTGAAGTCAGAGGGGTAATCTGATTGTGATGTTAGCAAACTTCTGGAAAGATGGTTATTGAATGAATGTTGGTGACTGTGTTTTCTTCTTGGCTCACCTTGCTTTGAGGGAAGAGAGACATTAAGTTTAAAAACAGGTAACAGATTTAACTACAGTATTAAGGAATGCGTGTTGTAAAAGTCAACTAAAATGCCGGGAACAATGGACTAGTAACCCCTTTTCCCGTACAGATTACTAAAAAGAAAAAGAAGAAAACCGTCAAAGTAGGATGTCTGAATGTGTGTGGATGTTGTGCGAATGATAAGAAAGAGATGATTGTAGATGTTATGAATGAAAAGAAGCTGGATGTCCTGGCTTTAAGTGAGACAAAGCTGAAGGGGTAGGAGTTTCAGTGGGGAGAAATAAATGGGATTAGGTCAGGGGTTTCAAATAGAGTTAGAGCTAAAGAAGGAGTGGCAATAATGTTGAATAATCAGTTATGGCAGGTAAAGAGGGAATATATATGTATAAATTCAAGGATTATGTGGAGTAAAATTAAGGTTGGATGTGAAAAGTGGGTTATAGTAAGTGTTTATGCACCTGGAGAAGTGAGAAGTGTAGAGGAGAGAGATTTTGGGAAATATTGAGTGAGTGCATAGGGAGTTTTGAACCAAGTGAGAGAGTACTTGTGGTTGGGGATCTTAATGCTAAAGTGGGTAAAAATGTTGTGGAGGGAGTAGTAGGTAAATTTGGGGTGCCAGGGGTAAATGTAAATGGGGAGCCTTTAATTGAGCTATGTGTAGAAAGAGGTTTGGTAATAAGTAATACATATTTTATGAAAAAAAGGATAAATAAGTATACAAGGTATGACATAGCATGTAATGAAAGTAGTTTGTTAGATTATGTATTGGTGGATAAAAGGTTGATGGGTAGGCTTCAGGATGTACATGTTTATAGAGGGGCAACGGATATATCGGATCATTATTTAGTTGTAGCTACAGTTAGAGTAAAAGGTAGATGGGACAAAAAGAAAATGGCAACAGCAAGTAAGAGAGAGGTAAAAGTGTATAAACTAAGGGAGGAGGAAGTTAGGGTGAGATATAAGCAACTATTGGCAGAAAGGTGGGCTAGTGTAAGTATGAGTAGTGGGGGGGTGAAGAGGGTTGGGATAGTTTTAAAAATGCAGTATTAGAATGTGGGGCAGAAGTTTGTGGCTATAGGAGGGTGGGTGCAGGAGGAAAGAGGAGTGAGTGGTGGAATGAAGAAGTAAAGGGTGTGATAAAAGAGAAAAAGGTAGCTTATGAGAGGTTTTTACAAAAGAAAAGTGTTAATAAAAGAGCAGATTATATGGAGAGTAAAAGAAAGGTGAAAAGAGTGGTGAGAGAGTGCAAAAGGAGAGCAGATGATAGAGTGGGAGAGGCTCTGTCAAGAAATTTTGCTGAAAACAAGAAAAAAATTTGGAGTGAGATAAACAAGTTAAGAAAGCCTAGGGAACGAATGGATTTGTCAGTTAAAAACCGAGTAGGGGAGTTAGAAGATGGGGAGCTGGAGGTATTGGGTAGATGGCGGGAATATTTTAAGGAACTTTTAAATGTCGATGAAAAAAGGGAGGCGGTAATTTCATGCATTGTCCAGGGAGGTATAACATCTTTTAGGAGTGAGGAAGAGCAGGATGTGAGTGTGGAGGAGGTGCATGAGGCATTATGTAGAGTGAAAGGGGGTAAAGCAGCTGGAACTGACGGGACCATGACAGAAATGTTAAAAGCAAGGGGGGATATAGTGTTGGAGTAGTTAGTATTTTTGTTTAATAAATGTATGAAAGAGGGGAAGGTACCTAGGGATTGGCAGAGAGTGTGTATAGTTTCTTTATATAAAGGGAAGGGGGATAAAAAAGATTGTAAGAATTATAGGGGAATAAGTTCACTGAGTATACCAGGTAAAGTGTATGGTAGGGTTATTATTGAAAGAATTATAGGTAAGACATAGAGTAGGATTGGAGATGAGCAAGGAGGCTTTAGAGTGGGTAGGGGATGTGTAGATCAAGTGTTTACATTTAAGCATACTATATGTGAACAGTATTTAGATAAAGGTAGGGAAGTTTTCATTACATTTATGGATTTAGAAAAGGCATATGATAGAGTGAATAGGGGAGCAACATGGCAAATGTTGCAAGTGTATGGAATAGGTAGTAAGTTACTGAATGCTGTAAAGAGTTTTTATGAGGACAGTGAGGATCAGGTTAGGGTGTGTAGGAGAGAGGGAGATTCCTTCCTGGTAAAAGTAGGTCTTAGACAGGGATGTGTAATATCACCATGGTTGTTTAATATATTTATAGATGGGGTTGTAAAAGAAGTAAATGCTAGGATGTTGGGGAGAGGGTTGGGATTAAATTATGGGGAATCAAATGCAAAATGGGAGTTACTTTTTGCCGATGATACTGTGCTTATGTGAGATTCTAAAGAAAAGTTGCAAAGGTTAGTGGACGAGTTTGGGAGGGTGCGTTGAGGTATCTGTGGAGACAAAAAGCGTTATCCATAGAGGCAAAGAAGGGAATGTACGAGAGTATAGTGGTACCAACACTCTTATATGGGTGTGAAGCATGGGTTGCAAATGCTGCAGTGAGGAGGTGGCTCGAAGCAGTGGAGATGTCCTGTCTAAGGGCAATGTGTGGTGTAAATATTATGCAGAAAATTCGGAGTGTGGAAATTAGGAGGAGGTGGGGAGTTACTAAAAGTATTTGTCAGAGGGTTGAAGAGGGGTTGTTGAGGTGGTTTGGTCATTTAGAGAGAATGGATCAAAGTAGAATGACTTGGAGAGCGTATAAATCTGTAGGGAGAGGAAGGCGTGGTAGGGGTCGTCCTCGAAAAGGTTGGAGGGAAGGGGTAAAGGAGGTTTTGTGGGCGAGGGGCTTGGACTTCCAGCAAGCATGTGTGAGCGTGTTAGATAGGAGTGAATGGAGACGAATGGGGTTTGGGACCTGACAAGCTGTTGGAGTGTGAGCAGGGTAATATTTAGTGAAGGGATTCAGGGAAACCAGTTAATTGATTTAGTTGGACTTGAGTCCTGGAAATGGGAAGTACAATGCCTGCACTTTAAAGGAGGGGTCTGGAATAGTGACAGTTGGGAGGGACTTATTCTCAGCTGTCGTATCTGAGCGCCTCTGCAAAGACAGTGATTATGTATGAGTGAGGTGAAAGTGTTGAATGATGATGAAAGTATTTTCTTTTTGGGGATTTTCTTTCTTTTTGGGTCACCCTGCCTCGGTGGGAGATGGTCAACGTGTTTGAAAAAAAAAAATTAAGGAATATAGCACAGTACATACTTGTTATAGTTGAACTTTGAATTTGGTAAGTATGTTGCAATGATTTTTCTGTTAAGTTACTCCATATCTTGTGCCCTTTAACCCTTTGGGGGTCGACAGGCCTCGGAAACACGTTCTCAGGGTCGAATATTTAAAAAAAAAAAAAACCTAATGAAATGATAGAGAATCTTTTTCCGATCATAACAACACCAAAAGTTTGAAATTTGAATGAAAACGTACGGAATTATGCTTTCGCGAAGTTATCGGTCTCGAAGATGCTTACGCATCGGCGATTTCACCCACTTTGAGCCCTATTTTTGGCCAATTCCAATGTTCCAGTCTACTAAAATTATAGCTATTTTGCTAGAACTCTATTTCTTCTATCGATTGAGTGCAAGAAACTGCCTATTTACCAATTTCAACTACCCAAAATAGTGGTCAGAATGACAATTTGGCCAATTTCACACAAATTTCAAACGATGCCAATTTCAAAATAGGGTCCAGAATAAACAAGGCAGACATTACTGGCACTAAAGTAACATCTCTGTTCATTAGTCACGTCTCCAGGCCCCTCTTCCATTACTTTTGCTTTCCATTTTGAATTTTTATTCTCACAAAAAATAGAAGATTTACTGTTATGTATACAACTGCATCATTGTAAAAATGGTATAAATAATATCAGCGCACTTGTGCAAGAATATTAGACTCGCCAGTTGATGTGTATTGGACGCATGATGTGATTTGTTTACTCTTGAACATCGGCAAAAATCGAACATTTTCGCTACTTTGAGCTCAATTTCAAGGTACTTGTCATTGTCAAACCAATCAAAATCATCTCTATTTCTGTAATATATCTTCCATTCTATCACATGAGACCAAGAAAACGAGAATACATCAATAAATACCATACGAAAATAGACTGCAAAGTTGCTGTTTTAAACGAAAAAAACGGTCGGAGTTTTTTTTCTCATGCAGTGTGTGGTGCAGGATTTTTTTTATACTGCACACACTGACAACATAGACCCATTCTTTCATATGTAGGCCTACCAGCCATTTCCTGCTTGATTTGAGGGAGCTAGAATTTAGGCGTACTAGTACGTCACCAACCCCTGCTCGTAAAACGTACTAGTATGGCACCGACCCCGAAAGGGTTAATTTGCATAAATTTTTTTAGATATTCAGTCAAACACAAGGGATATCAAAAAGGTACTGTTATTGCTTCTGGTGTTAAGATTGCTATGTGAGCTGAGTGATAATTGGTTTGAGGTGAATTGCCAAGGTATAGATCCAATATGTGAGGTATGGGTAGACAAGGAAAGAGTAGATTGTTAGGAGTACCAGCTCAGGAACATAAAGGTGAATTTTGGAGAGTATCTCTACCATCTTAGGGACTTTTGTAGATATATGTTGAATCATCATCTTTCAACAAACCGACCGTATCCCACCTAGGCAGGGTGACCCAAAAAGAAAAACGAAAGTTTCTCTTTTTAAATTTAGTAACATATACAGAAGAGGTTAGTAGCCCTTTGCTCCCGGCATTTTAGTCGCCTCTTATGACACGCATGGCTTATGGAGGGAGAATTCTGTTCTACTTCCTCATGTTGAATATTATTTATTATTATTTTTTTATTAACACATCGGCCGTTTCCCACCAAGGCAGGGTGGCCCAAAAAAGAAAAACTTTCACCATCAGTCACTCCATCACTGTCTTGCCAGAGGCGTGCTTACTCTACAGTTATAATACTGCAACATTAACACCCCTCCTTCTGAGTGCAGGCACTGTACTTCCCACCTCGAGGACTCAAGTCTGGCCTGCCGATTTCCATGAATCTCTTCATAAATTTTACCTTGCTCACACTCCAACAGCATGTCAAGTCCTAAAAACTATTTGTCTCCATTCACTCCTATCTAACACGCTCACGCATGCTTGCTGGAAGTCTAAGCCCCTTGCACACAAAACCTCCTTTATCCCCTCCCTCCTACCTTTCCTAGGCTGACCTCTACCCCGCCTTCCCTTCACTACAGATTTATACACACTCGAAGTCATTCTATTTCATTTCATTCTTTCTACATGTCCGAACCACCTCAGCAACCCCTCCTCAGCCCTCTAGATAATAGTTTTGGTAATCCTGCACCTCCTAATTTCCAAACTATGAATTCTCTGCATTATATTCACACCACACATTGCCCTCAGACATGATATCTCCACTGTCTCCAGCCTTCTCCTTGTTGCAACATTCACCACCCATGCTTTGCACCCATATAAGAGCAGTGGTATAACTATACTCTCATACATTTCCCTCTTTGCTTCCATGGACAAAGTTCCTTGTAGGGGTGTAGATCCAGAGTTGCTTACTCCTTACCAACTATGATGGGTTTTCACTGTTTGAGTATGTCAACCAAACCCTTCTCAACCAAGAAAACTTACTGGAGATTATGGAAAGTCTTTGTCACACGGTTGTCTCCAGACTCCTCAGTGCACCTTTTTCCCCTCATCAATTCTGTGATTCGCCTCATCTTTCATAGCCCCATCTGCTGACATGTCCACTCCTAAATACAGTCATACCTCGGTTAACGATGTTGTCAGATAACGATAATTTCGGTTAACGATATTTTTGACGTAAAAAAAATGATTGCGGTTAACGATGTTTGCTTCGGTTAACGACATTCGTACCGACGTGTCCGCGTTGGCGCCCAGCTGAGCGCGCACTACAGGGAGCGTCAGTGTGCTATTGTTTACAAGCGAGAACGACCACCACCCACTCCACCCAAGCATTTATACCAGTATATTGTCATTATTCCACTGTTTTTAGTGCTTGCAACTGCTAAATAAGCTACCATGGGTCCAAAGAAAGCTCCTAGTGCCAGCCCTGTGATAAAGAGGTAGCATTTGAGGAGGCATTCATGCAGGGAGTGTAGCATTCATGCAGGAGTGTAGCATTCATGCAGGAGTGTAGCATTCATGCAGGGAGTGTAGCATTCATGCAGGAGTGTAGCATTCATGCAGGGAGTGTAGCATTCATGCAGGAGTGAGATCATGGATGAGCATTCATGCAGGGAGTGTAGCATTCATGCAGGAGTGTAGCATTCATGCAGGAGTGTAGCATTCATGCAGGAGTGTAGCATTCATGCAGGGAGTGTAGCATTCATGCAGGAGTGAGCATTCATGCAGGGAGTGTAGCATTCATGCAGGAGTGTAGCATTCATGCAGGGAGTGTAGCATTCATGCAGGAGTGTAGCATTCATGCAGGGAGTGTAGCATTCATGCAGGGAGTGTAGCATTCATGCAGGGAGTGTAGCATTCATGCAGGGAGTGTAGCATTCATGCAGGGAGTGTAGCATTCATGCAGGAGTGTAGCATTCATGCAGGAGTGTAGCATTCATGCAGGGAGTGTAGCATTCATGCAGGGAGTGTAGCATTCATGCAGGGAGTGTAGCATTCATGCAGGGAGTGTAGCATTCATGCAGGGAGTGTAGCATTCATGCAGGGAGTGTAGCATTCATGCAGGGAGTGTAGCATTTGTGCAGGGAGTGTAACAGGCATGCAGGGAGTATAGCAGGCATGCAGGGAGTGTAGCAGGCATGCAGGGAGTGTAGCATTTATGCAGGGAGTGTAGCAGTTATGCAGGGAGTGTAGCATTTATGCAGGGAGTGTAGCATTTATGCAGGGAGTGTAGCAGGCATGCAGGGAGTGTAGCAGGCATGCAGGGAATGTAGCAGGCATGCAGGGAGTGTAGCAGGCATGCAGGGAGTGTAGCAGGCATGCAGGGAGTGTAGCAGGCATGCAGGGAGTGTAGCAGGCATGCAGGGAGTGTAGCAGGCATGCAGGGAGTGTAGCAGGCATGCAGGGAGTGTAGCAGGCATGCAGGGAGTGTAGCAGGCATGCAGGGAGTGTAGCAGGCATGCAGGGAGTAGCAGGTATGCAGGGAGTGTAGCAGGCATGCAGGGAGTGTAGCAGGCATGCAGGGACTGTAGCAGGCATGCAGGGAGTGTAGCAGGCATGCAGGGAGTATAGCAGGCATGCAGGGAGTGTTGCAGGCATGCAGGGAGTGTAGCAGGCATGCAGGGAGTGTAGCAGGCATGCAGGGAGTGTAGCAGGCATGCAGGGAGTGTAGCAGGCATGCAGGGAGTGTACCATTCATGCAGGGAGTGTGGCATTAAAAGAAAAAGGCCAGTAACCCCAGAAAAGAACTTGCCACCTGCAGTGTTAATGGAAGGGGATTCCCCTTCCAAACACTAGCATACTATACTCTATCCTTTCCCCTCCTCCCGTCCTCCACACATCAACAACTCTTCAATAAATGTAAGTGACATGTTATTGTACTATATTTACATGTGTATTTATTTATTGTTCATTAAATTGTGTATTATTTAATGTCAAAAAGTTCTAAAAAATATTTTATTTTACTACTTTTGAAAGTCTTGGACGGATTAATTTTATTTCCATTATTTCTTATGGGGAAAATTGATTCGGTTAACGATTGTTTCGGTTAAAGATATGCCCTCTCTGACGGATTAATATCGTTAACTGAGGTATGACTGTATCTGAATACATTCACCTCCTCCATACTCTCTCCCTCCAGTCTGATATCCATTCTTTTGTTACCTATTTTTTTGTTATCCTCATCATCTTACTCTTTCCTATATTCACTTTTAATTTTCTTTTACATACCCTACCAAACTCATCCACCAACCTCTGCAACTTCTCTTCAGAATCTCCCAAAAGCACAGTGTCATCAGCAAAGTGCAATTGTGACAACTCCCACTTTGTGTTGGATTTTTTTATCTTTTAACCCCACACATTTTGCCAACACCCAAGCATTCACTTCTCTTACAACCCCATCTATAAATACAGTGGACCCTCGGTTTTCGTACAGCTCCCAACTCGAACAATTATGTAAGTTTATTTTTGTAAGTGTATTTTTGGGGGTCAAACGAATAATCTAATTTACATTCGTTCTCATGGGAACAAATTTGTTCAGTAATGGCACTCGAACAGCCTTCTGGAAAGAATTATCGACGAAAACCGAGGGTCCACTGTATATTGAACAACCATGGTGACATCACACATCCTTGTCTAAAGCCTACTTTTACTGGAAAATAATCTCCCTCTCATTAAATTTTCCCTCTCATTTGTTCTGTTTCAGTATCATTGAATTTAATGTCTAATTGTAGACATGGTTGTTCCCAAAAGATATATAAAATGTTATTTCAGTATTGAGGGTGAGTTTATTGGTGTTCATCCATGTATGTGAACCTTTTTTTTAGTCATTCACTGTAGTGCTTATTGGCATGGGTGGATCTGATTTTACAAAGGTTGTATTGTCAACAAAGATTACAGGTTCACATGTTTAGTGGCATTAGGTAGGTCATCGATATAGATGAAAAGAAGAGAACCCAGAATGCTAACTTAGGGGACACCTAGATTTACTGGGAGGGTATCAGACAAGGTGCCATTTTTGGCTACATGCTTTTGTCTCTTACTAAGGTAGGATTGGAAATATGTACAGCTCAGTCCTCTGAGTCTTTAGTGATTAAGTAAAAGATGTGCTGGCACCCTATATGTAGAATTTGCATCATATTTATAAAGCATAGCAAAGTTGCAGATTAAAAAGTTTATTGTATGTTAATGCCACAGATGGTTAATTACATGGAAGGCACCGGCAGCTGGTTTGACATATCTGCCAGAGATGCTGACCAGTTTGTTGACTATGGTGACGACTTCCAGTGGAAAGATGGTTATGACACCTTGATCACTTACCTGAAGGTATGATATGACTTAGTAACTGTTTTTAATACTATCTTTATGTCATGTACAAGTTTCTGTACTTCAAACTTTTATAATAAGTTACTTACTGGTAATTTTTTCTCCGTAACATTGAAATACACAATATAATGTACTGTAAATCTTTTTACCCTAAGAAAATCTCCATGCTACAGTAGACCCATGGTTTTCATGAGCACCACATAAAACAAATCCTGCAGCACACAGCGCATAATGAGAGAAAAAAAATGAAACCGTAATTTTCGATTAAAACAGCGACTTTGCAGTGTTTTTTCGTATACTTTTTATAGTTGTATTTGCGATGTCTTGGTCTCATTTGATAGAATGGAAGATATGTTACATATATAGAGATGATTTTGATTGGTTTTAGTAATGGAAATGGCTTGAAACTGAGCTCAAAGTAGCGGAAATGTTCAATTTTTGCCGATGTTAAAGAGTAAACAAATGACCTCAAACGTCTAATACGTGCCAGCTGATGGGTCTAATATACGTTCACAAATGTGGTGATATTATTTGTACAATTATTACAATATTGCATAACAGTAAATCTTCCATTTTTTGGTTTGAATAAAAATTCATTATGTGAATAAAAAATCAAAATGGAATTCATTTGTAAAGACTGAAAACGTAACTAATGAACAGAGGAAATGTTAGTTTAGTGCGAGGAATGCCTGCATTGTTTATTCTGCACCCTATTTTGAAATTGGAATATTTTGAACTTTGAGTTAAATTGGCTAAATTACCAATTTCCAACCACTTTTTTTTGTAGTTGAAACTGTTGACTGGGCGATTTATTGTGCTCAATCGATAGAATAGAAGTAATGCTAGTGAAATAGCTAAGAATTTGGTCGACTGGAATAATGTAATTGGCCTAAAATGGGAGTCAAAGTCGGCAAAATCGCTGATGCGTAAATATCGCTGACACATCAAAATTTGCAAGAGCATAATTTCGTCAATTTTCAATCAAATTTCGTACTTTTTGTTTTATTACTTTCAGAAAAAGATTCTCTACAATTTCATAAGAAAAAATAAGAATTTTTTTTTTTTAAATTCTTGGACACTGGCACACCCCTTCCAAAAATGGCCTTGGACCCTGAAAGGGTTAAAAGAGAAAAGAGAAATTTGGTTACTGGGAAGTTACAGTTACTATGGGATTGGATTTAACAGTTTTTACTATAATTATGTCAAGGTAGGAGTATATATAACACTGCAGTCCCTGGTAGAAACGTATTTGTTTATCCAAAAATTTTGCATTCCATCTTTTGTACATTTTATATGTATGGTTTTGCAGGAAAGCATTCCTGACTCTTCAGTGAAATTGTCATCACCAGTCTGCAAGATCTTTTGGGATGAACCAGCTGAAGAGAGAGTGTTGGTTGTTACACTGACGGGTGATGCATACCTGGCTTCCCACGTTATTGTTACTGCCTCTGTTGCTCACCTTCAGGAACGCCATACTCATATTTTCCGCCCAGCTCTTCCACAAAGCTTGGTCAATGCCTTGATGGTTAGTTTTGTCACTGTTATATTGCTTGGCCTTCTGGGGTTATACAGGATGATGATGATTATTATTTTTACAAGAAAGTCTGGGTAACACAGCTCAGAAACTTACAAATTCTCCAGGTTACACGCATCTATACTTACAAATATGGCACTTAGAAATGCAGTGGTACCTCGAGTTACGAACTTAATTCGTTCCAGAAGGCTGTTTGAGTGTCGATACCAAATGAATTTGTTCCCATAAGGAATAATGAAAATTAGATTAATCTGTTTCAGACCCCTAAAAATACACTTACAAAAGCACTTACAAAAATACACTTACATAATTGTTCAAGTTGGGAGCTGCTCGTAACTCAAGGTACCACTGTACTTAGATATAAAATTGTCAAGCTAACGTACAAGCGTGTGAAACAACCATTCTTTGTACTATTGTTTCGTATATGTATAGTATAAACAACTGGTTTGCAAGTTGAAGTACTAGGAATACAACTTTTTTTTTTTTTTTTTTGTAAATTGAAACACCAGGAGTACAACATGTTTGAAAGTTGGGCACCTCCTGTATTGAGCTGTTAACCCTTAGATTTTAATAACCTGAAAAAAATATGTAAATTTCATATGAATATTTTCCATATATTTTGCTCTTAGTATCTCATGCTTTCAATGTATTAGTACCAATACTTGCCATTTTTTGAGGGATATGATAAAAATAACATGTCAGATGTCATTATAGACATTTGAAATGTTAGTCCTTCATAAATACAAGTTTCATTGACTGCCTATTATAATTTTACATTTTTTTTTTTTTTTGCATTCATTATATTTCACCAAGGCTGAGTAGCTCAAAGAAGGAAAAAACATTCATCATCACTTCGCTCCCTAGGTCTCTTTAAAAGTGAATGGACATCATATTTCAAATGTAACAGTTAACCTTAATTAACCCTTAAATTGTCCAAATGTAGATCTACGTTCACTCATGTAGTGCTCCGAATATTTTGAAAAAAAAAAATCTTTTTTTCTTATAAATGAAGAGTGCATTTTCTACATGTTATAGGATAAAAAAATTTTAGGGTCAGTACTTACCGAGATATAAGCCCGCAAAGTTGGCGCTGGATGCTCACCTGACGGCAACACAGGAGTCCTGCCGCTTGCAGAAGTGTTGCCGATATACCTTTTTTTCTCCTTTTTATTTTAATTTATATAATTTTTATGTTCTGATAATTACAATTTATAATAGTTCTTGTGATTTCATAGCCAATCTTTGTTCTGACACTAATATTAGGTACTGAAATAGTATACTCAAATAGTCACAATAACACCGACAGGTGAACATTTTCACCTGCCTTGGTCATTTACTATTGTCTAGAAATATATACTACAAAGTATTTATAGGTCTCAGCAATGTTTTAGACATACTGGAGTATATATGAAACTTCTTGAACCATGGTGTTTATGACAAATGTCACTAAACTGCTGACAGGGTGAGCAGTGGAGTGACACGATGATAGTGCACTGCTGTAGGGAACCCTGGCTTTATTTGTTTTCACTGTTACACACAAACATGTCTGTCTGTCTCTCTGTCTGTCTAGCTCTGCTTATCTGTCAGTTTAGCTCTGCTTATCTATCTACCTGTGTCTCTGTCTTTCTGTCTGCCTGTGTCTGTCTTTCTTTCTGCCTCTGTGTCTGTCTTTCTGTCTGCTTGTGTCTCTGTCTCAGAGAGCAGCTCATGAACCAACAGTTATTATGCAAGATGCAGTCACATCTGATTCCTGATAAGTGAACATGGTATTACTGTACTTGCCAGTCATGCGTATTATGCCTTATACAGTGGAACCCCAAGTTTCGGCCATAATTCGATTCAGGAGGCTGTTCAAGTGTCGTTACCAAACGAATTTGTTCCCATAAGGACGAATGTAAATTAGATTAGTCCGTTTCAGACCCCCAAAAATACACTTACAAAAGCACTTACAAAAATACGCTCACATAATTGTTTGAGTTGGGAGCTGTAAGAAAACCGAGGGTCCACTGTATAATTGGATTTACATTATTTCTTATGGGGAAAATGGTTTTGATTTTTTTGAATTTTGACTTTCGGCGGACTGTCTGGAACGGATTAATCACAAAATTCAAGGATCCACTGTATTTAGAAGTAGGTGTGTCTGCTGGTGGGTGCATGAAAGATGAAGTAACTCTTAGAATAGAGAGGAGGAAAAGGTACATAGGTGGAGTATTGAGGCATCTGGAAAGAAAGAAGTTTATCAGTGGAGGTACAAATGGAAACAAACTGTAAGTATAGTGATGCCAACACATACATGGGTGTGAGGATAAGGTTTTAGTGTTGTAGTGTAGCAGAGCCTTGAAGCAGCAATGATATCTTTATTTTGGTCAGTATATTATGTGAACAAGCAAAGAATAAGGAATAAAATTATTAGAAAATGTGGCATTCTGAGGTGTGAAGGTTTTAATTGGTAGAGACTTGAGCATTCAGCAAGCATGTGACATCTGAGTGAGAGGAGATTCAAAGAGGGTGTGAAGGTTTTAACTGGTAAGGACTTGAGCATCCAGCAAGCATGTAACATCTAAGTGAGAGGAGATTTTATGTGCCGCTTGGGTGTGAACAAGGTAACATCAATGAAAGTACAGTAGTACCTCGAGTTTCAAACAGCTCCCAACTCCAACAATTATATAAGTGTATTATTGTAAGTGCTTTTGTAAGTGTATTTTTGGGGGTCTGAAACGGACTAATCTAATTTACATTATTCCTTATGGGAATAAATTCGTTCGGTAATGGCACTCGAACAGCCTTCTGGAATGAATAATGGCCGAAACTCGAGGTACCACTGTACATATTTAGAAAAACTAGTGTGCCAGGCTTAAACTGGAGCGGAGGGAAGTACAGTGACTACAGTTTGGTGGGTCATTTGAATTGGTGATGTCCATGCACTTGAGCATCCAGTAAGCATGTGGCATCTGAGTAAGAGGAGACACTGTTTGAAGATTTGATATGCTGTTGGAGTGTGAATATGGTAACATCTATGAAGGGATTCAGAAAAACTGGTTTGCCAGCATTTACACTGTGGAGGAGTAAAGTAGTGTGTTTATAATTTGGTGAGTCATTTGAATGTCCATGCACTTCTGGAAAGATAGCTAGAAGATGTATGATGGTGTCGGTGCCATAGTACTACGGCTTGCAAGCCAGTGTTGGTGCCGTAGTATTATGCCAAAATGCTAGTGGCTTCAAATCTAGCAGGAGAATGCTGGTAGACCTACATGTGAGAGAATGGGTCTGCGTGGTCAGTGTGCGCAGTACAAAAATCAATCCTGCAGCACACAGTGCATAATGAGAAAAAAACTCCTACTGCGTTTTTGGTTTAAAATGCCGACTTTGAGGTGTACGTATTTTCGAATGGTATTTATGGTTGTATTCTCGTTTTTTTGGTCTCATTTGATAGAATGGAAGATATATTACAGAAATAGAGATGATCTTGATTGGTTTCATGATGAAAAGTTCCTTGAAATTGAGCTCAGAGTAGCGGAAATGTTTGATTTTTGCTGAAGTTCAAGAGTAAACAAATGACGTCTCCGTCCAACTGGCCAGTCTAATATGCAGTCATGAATGGGTGACATTATTTATACAATTATTACAACAATGCAGTAGTCTGCACAACAGTAAATATATTTTTTGTGTGAATAAAAATTCAAAATGGAAAGCAAGAATACAGTAATATAAGAGGGGCCTGGAGACGTGACTAATGAACAGAGAAAATGTTATTTTAGTGCCAGGAATGTCTGCATTGTTTATTTTGGATCCTGTTTTGAAATTTGTGTGAAATTGGCCAAATTGCCAATTTCTGACCACTTTATTGGGTTGTTGAAATCGGTAAATGGGCAGTTTCTTGTACTCGGTCGATAGAACAAATGGAGTTCTAGCAAAATAGCTATGAGTTTGGTCAACTGGAACAATGGAATTTGGCAAAAATAGGGCTCAAATTGGGAAATATTGCCAATGCGTATATATCGCCGAGACCGCTAACTTCACGAGAGCGTAATTCTGTAAGTTTTCCATCAAATTTCATTCTTTTGGTGTCATTACCACTGGGAAAAATTCTGTCATTTCATAAGAATTTTTTTTTTTGACACTGAGAGCAAGTTTGTGAGCAGGGGTCTCGACAGTGAAAGGGTTAACCTTTTCAGGGTCCAGACCCCTGATCTGAAACTTGTCCACAGGGTCCAAGAATTTAAAAAAAAAAAAATATTTTTCTTTGTGAAATGGTAGAGAATCTTTTTTCTGAATGTAATAGAACCTAAAGTAAGAAATTTGATGGAAAATTGGACAAAATTACGCTCTCGCAATTTCTGCTGCATCAGCAATATTTACGCATTGGCAATTTTGCCCACTTTGACTCCCATTTTAGGCCAATTACATTATTCCAGTTGACCAAATTCTTAGCTATTTCGCTAGTATTACTTCTATTTTATCAAGTGAGCACAAGAAACTGCCCAATCAGCTATTTCAACTACCCAATAAAGTGATTGGAAATTGGTAATTTGGCCAATTTCACACAAAGTTCAAAATATTCCATTTTGAAAATAGGGTCCAGAATAAACAATGTAGGCATTCCTGGCACTAAAATAAAAAAATTATGTTTATTAGTTATGTTTACAGGCTCTACAAATGAATTCCATTCACATGAATTTTTATTTACACCAAAAAATAAAAGATATACTGTTATGCAATATTGTAATAATTGTTTAAATAATATCAGCACATTCATAAACACACATTAGACCCTCCAGCTGATGTGTATTGGACGTGTGACGTCATTTGTTTACTCTTGAACGCCGACAAAAATCAAACATTTCCACTACTACCTTTTCTATTTCTGTAATATATCTTCCATTCTGTCAAACGAGACTAAGAAACTGTGAATACAGCCATAAAAAACATACAAAAATACACCACAAATACAGTTTTAATCCAAAAACATAGTCTCAGTTTTTTTTTTTTCTCTTTATGTACTGTGTGCTGCAGGATTTGTTTTATATAGTGCACACTTACCACATAGGTGCATTCTCTCATATCTAGACCCAAATTTACCACTCACAGCTTATCTGAGTGAGCTGAGCTCATGGCGTAGAACTACGGTTTAGACCCTGGCTTCAAAGCCGTAGAACTATGGGACTGACCCTCAGAGGGTTAAATAAATTGACTGTAATGCTTGACAACATTAAAATAAAGACTTACAATAACAGATGTACTTTTGTCCCTAGAATGTTCGCCTGGGCGTAGCAAATAAGGTGCAAGTAGGCTGGGCAGAACCTTGGTGGGGATCTAAACCACTTGAACTTCACATTCTGTGGACCACCTTTGACCTTTCAGAAAACATGGTAGGTAGATATTATCTTGCATATTGCAGTGTCAGAATAATAAAATTGCCTTTTTATTTTTGCATTAAGAAATGCCATTCTTAACAGTACAGTGGTACCTCATGTTTCGGTCTGTCCGAATAACGGTTGTTTTGTGTAAAGGTTGCTTTTTTCGGTCAATATTTTTCTCGTGTAGCGGTCCGTACCAGACCTGTCCGCCTGCCTGCGCTTGCACGCCTCGCCGCGCAGGACGCCAGTCTAGCGTTGTTTACACTTGAGTGAACAATACCCAGCGCACTCTTTCAAACATTCACAATACATTTGTTGTGTTTATTGGTGGTTAAGTGATTGTCACTGTGAAATAAGCCACCATGGGTCCAAAGAAGCTTCCTAGTGGCACCCCTGTGGTAAAGAGAGTGAGGAACACCATCGAAGTGAAGAAAGAGATTGTAGAAAAATATGAGAGTGGCGTACGTGTGAGTGAGCTTGCCAGGATGTACAACAAAAACCAATCTACTATCACCTCTATCCTGGCAAAGAGAAAAGAAATCAAGGAAGCTAATGTTGCAAAAGGTGTTGATATGTTAACGAAAAATAGATCGAAAACAATGGATGAGGTTGAGAAGTTGTTGGGGGTGTGGATCAATGAAAAACAGATAGCGGGTGATAGTATTTCCACAGCGATAATTTGTGAAAAGGCAAGGCAGTTGCACGCAGATCTTGTCAAGACAATGCCTGGAACCAGTGCTGATGCGAGTGATTTTAAAGCCAGCAGAGGCTGGTTTGAGAGGTTTAAGAAATGTAGTGGCATACACAGTGTTGTGAGGCATGGTGAGGCAGCCAGCTCAGACAAACATGCAGCTGAAAAGTTTGTGAGTGAATTTAAGGGGTTCGTAGACACTGAAAAATTTGAACTCCAACAAGTGTTTAATTGTGATGAAACAGGCCTGTTTTGGAAGAAAATGCCAAACAGGACCTACATTACTCAGGAGGAAAAGGCACTGCCAGGACACAAGCCTATGAAAGACAGGCTAACTCTCATGATGTGTGCTAATGCCAGTGGTGATTTTAAAGTGAAGCCTTTATTGATGTATCATGCAGAAAATCCCAGAGCCTTCAAGAAACACAATGTTAACAGGAATAATTTGTGTGTGCATTGGAAGGCTAACACCAAAGCATGGGTCACTAAGGACATTTTCGTGGAATGGTTGACTGGAGTGTTTGGCCCTAGTGTGAAGAAATACCTCCTGGAAAAGAAATTGGGACTCAAGTGTCTCCTGGTACTGGACAATGCTCCTGCTCATCCTCACAACTTGCAAGACTATTTGTCTGACAACTTCAATTTCATCACAGTGAAGTTCTTGCCTCCTAACACCACTCCTCTCATCCAGCCCATGGACCACCAGGTCATTTCTAACTTCAAAATACTATACCAAAGCAATGTTTCAAAGGTGCTTTGACATAACCTCAGACTCTGAATTGATCCTAAGAGAGTTCTGGAAAGATCACTTCAATATCATCCATTGCATAGGCCTTATAGGTAAGGCTTGGGAGGAAGTGACTTCCAGGACTTTGAACTCTGCTTGGAGACCACTGTGGCCGGATTGTGTTGAAGAGGGATTTTGAAGGATTTGAGGCTGACCCTGTGTCTGTTGTGGAAGATATTGTGGCATTGGGGAACAGCCTGGGGTTAGAGTTGAGTGGTGAGGATGTGGAAGAGTTGGTGTAGGAGCACAGGGTAGACCTAACCATTGAAGAGCTGCAACAGCTGGAACTGGAAGAGCATAAGACCAGAGTTGAGGCTATTGATTCACAGGAGGAGGAGGGAGTGAAGGAGGTGCCTTCTTCAGTGCTTAAGGACATGTGTACAAAGTGGAATGAGTTGGAGACATTTGTTGAAAAACACCACCCTGACCAAGCTGAAATAAGCCATCTATGCAACCAGTTCATTGACAGAGCCATGTTGCACTTCAGGAAAATGTTAAAGAGGCGCCAGAAACAGAGGACTGTGGACAGTTATTTTGTGCGACAGGGTTCTAGTGACTCTCAAGCTGGTCCTAGTGGCATTAAAAGACCAAAAAGGGAAGTAACCCCAGAGAGGGACTTGTTACCTGAAGTCCTTTTGGAGGGGGATTCCCCTTCCAAACAATGAGTGCTCCCTCCCCCTGTCCTCCTCCCTATCTTCCAGATGCCAGCAACTCTCTTTAATAAAGGTAAGTAAATGTTATTTTAAATGTTTAATTATAAATTTATTATACTTTATATACATATATAAATGTTTTGTTTATGTAAAAGTATAGTTATCTTTACAAAATTAATTTTTTGTGAATATTTTTGGATGTCTGGAACGGATTAATTGTATTTACATTATTTCTTATGGGAAATAAGGTTTCGAGTTTCAAATTTTTCGTGTTAAGGTCTTGCTCCTGGATCGGATTAAGACCGATAGTCAGGGTACCACTGTATAGCTATTTAACCTTAGATGTTTACATAAAGCAAAAGCTTTCTTCAGACATGCATAATTGTGTCTTCTTACCTGTCACGTAAAATCATCTGGAATAAACATCTACTTCTGAAAACTAATTTTTTTTCACATACATTCAACTCACCTTAGTCATGGTTGTATGGCGTAACGATCATGTTCAGCATTCATCAGCACTGGACAGTACTGGAGACGTTTGTCACAGGTGCCAATTCTACTCACATGGAAACTCTGCCAGAGAACATTGTTAAGGAGCATATCCTCTATCTCCTAAGAAGAGTCATTGGAGATACTGTCCCTGAACCCACTTTCTTCAGGAGGTGAGTTATCCAGTAGTGCTATTATATTTTAAACTGCATGTCCTTGATTTTCCAAAGTAAATCATGTAATTTTCTTGGCCCAGTAGAACCTATATCAAATCCATCAAAATTAGGGGTGTGCCAATGTATCAGTATTGGCTAACTTTGATGGTATCAGTGTAGGCCTAAAACTTAGGATCAGCAGAAAATTGGGTATTGTCCCATCCCTAATCAAAATTAAAGTTCACGTTGAGTTCCTTTTAAAGTATCTGCAAGTATGCTAAATAGAGGTTATAGACAGCTGAGGTTACTGAAGGGCAGGAAGATTTACTTTTCAACTAAACTAAACATTTGGTTCATAAATTGTGAAAGCGAATTACTGTAGAACTATTATGCAATGTACACATATTCCTACCCAGGACAAGGTGGGGCAGTAATCCATGGACACGTGGGTCATACTCCAGTTTTATTACTATGGATGGAGACAAAGCTGGAATACATCGTCATGACCAGCTGGCTAGCCCACTTGTTAACTCCAAAGGCAAAACAGTAAGTTCGGACCACAATAAGGTTCTAACTGTTGCAGAACTGAAGTAGACAGCATTTATACATGTGATTGTAATGATAAGGAATCAGAGAATATTTGAATGTAAGTCAAGACAGCAGTACATCAGTAGACAACAGAATACAGTGGACCCTCGGTTAACAAAAAAAATTCATTGCAGAAGCCTGCTCAAGTGCCATTACCGAACGAATTTACATCCTTAAGAAATAATGTCATGTAGGTTAGTCTATTTCAGACCCCCAAAAATACACTTCCACAAGCACTTACAATATTATACTTACATACTTGCACGATTTCCGGGGTGTTCGTTAACCGAGGGTCCACTGTATACTATAGACAACAATATACACAATAGACCTAGGTAACAGGTTGGTAGACAGCAATCACCTAGTGAGGTACTACCGTCCTGCCAAGTGTGAAACAGGAACCTGTAATTGTTTTACATGATGGTAAGATTGCTGGTGTCTTCTGTCTCATAAACATGCAAGATTTCAGGTACATCTTGCTACTTCTACTTACACTTAGGTCACACTACACATGCATGTGCAAGCATATACAGTGGTAACCCGGATTTCGTACTGCTCCCAACTCAAACAATTATGTAAGTGTATTTTTGAAAGTGCTTTTGTAAGTGTATTTTTGGTGGTCTGAAACGGATTAATCTAATTACATTATTCCTTATGGGAACAAATTCGTTCGGTAACGGCACTCGAATAGCCTTCTGGAACGAATTATTGACGAAATCCGGGGTACCACTGTATATATACACAGCCCTCTGGGTTTTCTTCTGTTTTCTTACTAGTTCTTGTTTATTTCCTTTTATCTCCATGGAGAAGTGGAACAGTTTTCTTCCTCTGTAAGCCATGCATGTCATAAGAGGTGACTAACATGCTGGGAGCAAGGGGCTATAACACCTTTTCCTGTATACATTACTAAAGTTAAAAAGAGAAACTTGTTTTTCTTTTTGGGCCACCCTGCCTCGGTGGGATACGGCCGGTTTGTTGAAAGAAGAACAGGTATATCTTGCTACTTCTGCTTACACTTAGGTCACACTACACATGCATATATATTTACACACCCATCTGGGTTTTCTTCTATTTTCTTAATAGTTCTTGTAAAGTAAAGTAAAGGTTTATTTCTTTGTAAAGGTTACAATATATAATTACAATTTTGGTTTGCTAAGTAGAAAGAAAGCCACTATCATGCCAGGGCATTTCGGGCAGACTAATCCTAATACAGTGGACCCTCGGTTTTCGTTCAAAATTCTTTCCAGAATGCTGTTCAAGTGCTGTTACCGAACGAATTTGTTCCCATAAGGACAAATGTAAATTAGATTAGTCGTTTCAGACCCCCAAAAATACACTTACAAAAGCTCTTATAAAAATACACTTACACAATTGTTCGAGTTTGGAGGTGAACGAAAACCGAGGGTCCACTGTACATAGTAACTATACATACTTAAAACTACACAAGATGATAGTACATAGTAATTACTTGAAACTAGACAAGTGGTTTACTTGATTAAAATCATATTTAATCTTAATACTAATGCCAGGTAGTCAAGGTGGAAGTTTATAAGAATAATAATCTTGAAGTTGCACATAATAAAAATATTACAATTAATGGTTGTCAGTAATATTTCATGGACTGGCAGAAGTTTAAAAGAATAGAGACCACATAAAATAACTAGTTAGCTGTTTTGGTTAGTATTGAGAGATAAGATGATATTTTAGCAAAGTCCTAAATTTATAAGTAGTCAGAGGATCCTTTACCGGTTCAGGTAGCGATTTCCTTTATGTGCATAGCATTTTTGCATAGAGTGAGACTGACACGAGGGATGTTGAAGAGTGCCTTATGCCTTGTATTGTGACCACTTAGTACCTTGTGGGAGCACCAGTTCAATTGAGCACCAGCTAGAGCAAATAGTGTGGCAAACACCAGGGATTCATGTCGCATTAACACTCCCCTTTTAAGAGGAAAATAAAAATAGGTTAGACAAATACATGAGTGGGTGTTAGTTGGACCTGACTAGCTTGTGCTACTAGGTCTAATGCCGTGCTCTTTCCTTCAGTGGATGTGACCTGACTAGGTGGGTCATTGGTCTAAGCTGGGGGTAACATGGACTTGCCCTGCATGGGCCAGTAGGCCTGCTGCAGTGTTCCTTCTTTCTTATGTATTCGGCAGGCTGGCCGGCTGGCTGGCTGTCTCTCTGTCTCTCTCTCACATGTACACATAAGTACAGTTATTATACATAGTGTAAATTACCTAGAATAACCCAAAAAATTCCAGGCAAAGTGCTATACTGTGTTTGTAGATATAAGACATAAATAACCAAGACACAATATGCATTTTCACTTGCTCAGGAATCAGGGAGCGGCTCATAAACCAACAGTTTTACGACACTCCCTGAGACAGAGACAAGCAGACGGAAAGACAGATAAGCTGAGCTAGATAGACAGACACAGACATGTTTGTGTGTAACAGTGAAAACAAACAAAGCAAGGGTTCCCTGGAGAAGTGCTGGCATTTATCAAGTGTCACTGGGCTGTCAACAGTTTACTGACACTTGTCATAACACCATTTTTCAAGGAGTTTCATATATACTCCAGGCACACACAGGCAGACAAAAAGACATAAGCAGAGCTAGACAGACACAGACAGATAGATATGTTTGTGTGTAACATTGAAAACAAATGAAGGAGGGTTCCTGAGTGCACATTCATAAAGTGCCACTGCCTGTCAGCAGTTTACTGACACTTGTCATAACACCATGCTTCAAGGTATACTCCAGTATGTCTAAAACATTGCTGGGACTTATAAATACTTTGTATATATTTCTAGACAATAGTAAATGACCAAAGCAGGTGAAAATATTCACCTGTTGGTGTGACTGTGACTATTTGAGTACCTAATATTAGTGTCAGAACAAAGATTGGCTATGAAATCACAAGAATATTATAAATTGTAATTATCAGAACAAAAAATATATCAATTAAAATAAAAACGAGAAAAAAAGGTATATCGGCAACACTTCTGCAAGCGGCAGGATTCGATGTTGCCGTCAGGTGAGCATCCAGCGCCATCTTCACTGGCTTATATCTCGTAAGTACTAACCCTAAATTTTTTTTTATCCTATAACATGTAGAAAGAAGTGCTCTTCGTTAAAAAAAAAAAAACTAATTTTTTCTTTTCAAAATATTCGGAGCGCTGCGCAAGTGAACGTAGATCTACATTTGGACAGTTTAAGGGTTAAGTTACCCTAACAATTTTCCCTGCCCATTATCCTTGAAAATCAGTCGCTACAATTCATTCTAAATAAAAATACAATGGGTTTTCTGGTTAGTTTGAAGTAAACATATAAGATTACATCAACATTATGATAAGAAGTGTTGGAGAAGCAAGCCCTAAAGAAATGGATAATAATTGTGAACTAAGTATTGCATTTTACCTAGTATAGCAACCAGTTGTAGACCGTTATCCTTGAATTTTGGATCTACTCCTGAAAACAAGTCCCCTAATTAGTTGTCTCCTATACTTCAATTTTTTTTTTTTAATTTAGACAGTGTTTTATATGTACAAATCTTACAGGTTGTGTTGTGGGCAGGAGAGCATACACATAACACACGCTACAGTACTGTGGATGGTGCCATGGAGACTGGCAAACATGAAGCCCTCAAAATAATTTCAAAACTTAAGCCCTCTTCTTCATCTGCGCTTGTTGAGCAGTGATTGTATTGCAGATTCAAACCTTGACTGCTTACTTTCAAGTTGGGAGAAAGGTGATTTATTTTTAAAACAGCTTCCATGGTTTACATTAAGTATTTATTGTATTTCCTGTTTCATTTTGTCATTAATTTGGTTTTGCCTAAACATTATGAAAAAGATAAATTTAACAACCCTGGGAGTCATTTTCTTTGCAATGCTATAGTTAAATTGATAAAATAACTTCTGCACTGTAAAAAATGTCTAGGGCTAAATGTCATGACATTTTAATTAATTTTTCATACATGGTTTTTCTTTTGCAATAATTATATTCCAAAGTTGAGAGTAAACTTCTGGCTGAGGTGCATAACATATGCATAGTTATTTATATCTTCAGCATTACTCAAAAGTAATTTAGTTACAAGTCTGCCTTAACTGTAAAGAAAATTGGTGTATCCAGTGTCAAATGAATTATTTACTGTACAGAAGTATTTAAAAATATTAATACTGTTATATATTGTTGGTAATCATTAACTTAATTTTTCAAAATAAAGAAATTATAAATTTTATTATATAGTTCCTTGTAAAATTTTCACCCATACTTTTATAATATGTATAGTAAGTTGTAGTTTGAGATCTGTAATCTTGAGAATAATAAAGAACTACAAGAACCTTACAGTTGTCTAAATAATGGACCAATGTGGGTGACAAAGATTTTTAACCCAAAATTAAGAATTTATATTTCTTTCACTATTAAATATGATAAAACTTTAAAAATAAAACCTTTAACAATCTATATTTTAGCAATTAAATAAAAAAAATTGCATTATACAGTACATAAAGCAAAAAAAAAAAATTATAAATAATTTTTCACAATTTATAGCACCTTGTAAAGGTTGAGCTAATCATACACTGGCAAACATACATTTCAAAACTAATTAGTTACATTAATGACACCCTATGTAAGCAGCAAGAAGAAATGCTGTATTAAAGTGTGTTTAATATTATTAATATGAGCAAACTCCATGGGGAAGTGGAGAAGAATCATTCCTCCATAAGCTATGCATGTCGTAAGAGGCAACTAAAATGCCGGGAGCAAGGGGCTAGTAACCCCTTCTCCTGTATAAATTACTAAATGTAAAAAAAGAAAAACAAATTTTTTTCTTTTTTTTTGGGGGTCACCCTGCCTTGGTGGGAGATGACTGGTTTATTAAAAAAAATATAAGCAAATTATATACAGTCTCTCATCACTTAACGACGGAGTTCCGTTCCTAAGACCATGTTGGTAAACAAATTCGTCGCTAAGTGAGGAGCATACTATAATAGTAGTGGGTTTGTCAACCATCTTTGATATTGCTTTAATGTCACCTTTACATCATTTATAACATTTCTGGTATATTTTTAAATGTTTATACAGTAGTGTACTGTATACTGTAATAAACAGAATAAGTATATTATTTAGGTATGCATACTGGTCAGAGAGTCCGTCATAAATCCGAGTCGTTGGTAAACGAGTACGTCGCTGAGGAGAGGCTGTAGATGTTTTAATTTGTAGCTTAAGGGTTATCCTATGTTTGAAGTGCATTATCTCATAACAAAAAAATATACATTATCTCACAAGAAAAAAATGTTGTAGTGAGGAGGCTGGAGGCAGGGAAGATGTGTCTGAGGATAATGTGTGCTGTGAATATTATGCAGAGAATTCATAGTTTGGAGATTAGTTGTGGGGGGCTACCAAAAGTAAAATGCAGGGAGCTGAGATGGTTTGGACATTAGAAGAGGATGAAGTGCAATAAGATGACTAGGAGGGTGTATATATCTGAAGTGAAGGGAAGGAGGGGTAAGGGTCGTTCTAGGAAAGGTTGGAGAGGTAGGTGGGGTTACAGTAGGGTTTGTGCATGGGACTTGGACATCCAACAGGTGTGTGTGTGAGCATATTAGATAAAAGTGGAGGCAAGCAGTTTTTGCCATGTGTTCTATGAAGGGATTCAGGGGAAACCAGCTAGCCAGATCGGAGTCCTGGAAGTGAGAAGTACAGAACCTTCACTGTGAAGGAGGGGTGGGGATGTTACAGTTTGGAGAGTCATCCAGTCTATAATGTTAGCAAACCTCTGTCAAGGCAGTGATAGAATGAATGATGGTGAGTGTCTTCTTTTTTTCAGGTCACCCTACCTTGGTGGGAGATGGCCAGTGTTAAAAAAAATAGCTTTATATGGTAAAGCTGTTACATTATACTGTTTTCAAATTAAATAAAAAACACCAGTTTGCTTGCCACTTAGAAAATTCACTTTTAATGTTGCTTCTTGTACTGAACTTCAAGGCTACACAACTCTTGCATATACATAAAAAGGCACCATCACTGCTGCTATTTTGAAGGGCAGCATGAAATCTGAACCCATGCCATATAGCCAAGAGCTTCAGTTCCACATATATATTTTTATTCTGGCCTTGGTTATCAGTAACGAACAGCTCTAGATGACAGGCATTGTAAAACAGTTATTGGCTGGAAGTTACAATAATGATTGATTGTTCCTAAAGTATATAAAGTACAGTAGTTATTCACCTAAAGACAGTCAGCTGACAACAGCTGACTTTATGCTTAAGTATCTATTTTGATGGTCCAGCCATCAAATTAACAGTGAAGAAAACTGCATTTTTCATGCTACCACATTACAGAATCTAACCATGAGAGAGAAATCTCATTTTAATGAACATTTTGTAATTTTTATTAAACAACCAAAACCATGTAGTAAAGAAAATTGTTAAATCCTATATTTCTTTCTTAATGGTTTAGACAAAAATATCTTTATAAATAATGTATATTACAAATATATTACATTAGTAGTAGTTTGTTTTCATCTAAACTCCTTGAATTTTAAAAGAAAAACTACTCGTATCATACCTGATATTTATGCTAAATGATGCTAGAGATGTTAGCTATAATTGTGATAATCTTTTTCCAAAACAGGTAATCACAAACATTTAGAAATTTATTTGTTGACTTCCTTAGTGATTATCATAAAGGAACAAGTTTAGTTGATGCAAAGTAGTGGAGTGAAACAGCAATATGTGAGATTCACAAAGTTGGAATGCAACATTGCTGTGATATAGTACTACAAAGAGCTGTCTTCATGGACCAGGTCAGGCATTGCAAATCGCACTTTTTCATAACGTTGCTCAAGAGCAGCCTTAAGCTCTAACCAGTGATCATAGTCCTTTGTTTCTGCCATTACCTTCACCTGAAAAATGCATATACGTATAATATTCAAATTCTAAGTTAATATACAGTATGAATATTCTGAAAGTACAATTACAGATTTCAATGTTTTTAAGAGCATACAGTAATTTTTATACATTATGAAACTTACTTCAATGGGAGTTGACACAGTTACTTTTTGCTGATGATACTGTGCTTATGGGAGATTCTAAAGAAAAGTTGCAAAGGTTAGTGGACGAGTTTGGGAGAGTGTGTAAAGGTAGAAAGTTAAAAGTGAACATAGATAAGAGTAAGGTGATGAGGGTATCAAACTATTTAAATAAAGAAAAATTGGATATCACATTGGAGAGAGGGATTATGGAAGAAGTAAATGTTTTCAGATATTTGGGAGTTGACGTGTCAGCGGATGGGTTTATGAAGGATGAGGTTAACCATAGAATTGATGAAGGAAAAAAGGTGAGTGGTGCATTGAGGTATCTGTGGAGACAAAAAACGTTATCCATGGAGGCAAAGAAGGGAATGTACGAAAGTATAGTGGTACCAACACTCTTATATGGGTGTGAAGCATGGGTTGCAAATGCTGCAGCGAGGAGGAGGCTGGAGGCAGTGGAGATGTCCTGTCTAAGGGCAATGTGTGGTGTAAATATTATGCAGAAAATTCGGAATGTGGAAATTAGGAGGTGTGGAGTTACTAAAAGTATTTGTCAGAGGGCTGAAGAGGGGTTGTTGAGGTGGTTTGGTCATTTAGAGAGAATGGATCAAAGTAGAATGACTTGGAGAGCGTATAAATCTGTAGGGAAAGGAAGGCGGGGTAGGGGTCGTCCTAGAAAAGGTTGGAGGGAAGGGGTAAAGGAGGTTTTGTGGGCGAGGGGCTTGGACTTCCAGCAAGCATGTGTGAGCGTGTTAGATAGGAGTGAATGGAGACGAATGGTTTTTGGGACATGACGATCTGTTGGAGTGTGAGCAGGGTAACATTTTGTGAAGGGATTCAGGGAAACCAGTTAATTGATTTAGTTGGACTCGAGTCCTGGAAATGGGAAGTACAATGCCTGCACTTTAAAGGAGGGGTCTGAGATAGTGACAGCTGGGAGGGACTTTTCTCAGCTGTCGTATCTGAGCTCCTCTGCAAAGACAGTGATTATGTATGAGTGTGGTGAAAGTGTTGAATGATGATGAAAGTTTTTTCTTTTTGGGGATTTTCTTTCTTTTTGGGTCACCCTGCCTCGATGGGAGACGGCCGACTTGTTGGAAAAAAAAAAAAAAAAAAAAACTAATAGATTCGCCAAAACAGGAGGAGATATAAAAAAGACCTGGAAGACACTCTCCCAGATTCAGGGCACCCACAAAGTGAAAAACTAGAGATATTGTCCTAACTAAACCGAATGAAACACAACTACAACCCATTGATACAGTTAAGAAGATAAACGATTTTCTCAACCAAAGGATCAAATCTCGCCAGTAAAATCCCAGGTACCAATGCCCGAGCGAGTGATTACTTAGATGGGAATTTCCCAACTTCCTTCTATCTTCGACCAACCAAGCCCACAGAAGTCACCACGATTATTAAGTCGCTTAAAAATAAATCAGGAAATCTGATTCAAGTCCCGCCATTATTGTAAAAACGAGCAGCTCATGTTCTTTCGCCCACTATATCATTACTCTTTAACAAATCACTAGAAACCAGCACTTTCCTGACACTACTCACCAATACACAAAGGTGGTGACCCCACAGATGTAAACAACTACAGGCCAATATCAAACTTACCGCTGCTATCCAAAATCTTCAAGAAACTCGTGCACAGGAGATTATACTCCTCTATAACAGTGCAAAGCACCCTCAACCCCTGCTTATTTGGCTTCAGGAAAAACAAAAGCATAAAAACAACACAATTGTAAAAATGCTAGACCTGCTTTACACAGCACTTGAAAAAAATGAATATCCACTAGGACTCTTTTATCGACCTAAGGAAAGCTTTTGATACAGTAGACCACAACATCCTACTCCACAAACTTAATCATTATGGTATAAGAGACCACACACACATTTTAAATCCTACCTTACTAACAGACATCAATATGTCTCTATTAAAGACACAACCTCATCAACAAGACCACTGGATACTGGAGTACCACAGGGAAGTATCCTTGGCCCCCTGCTCTTCCTCTTATACAACAATGATCTTTCTAACATATTACACCAACTTAAACCTATTCTCTTTACTGACGACACAACTTATGTCATCTCCCACCCTAATTTTACCTCACTCAACACTACTGTTAATGAAGAGCTAGTAAAAATATTGACCTGGATGACTGCCAATAAACTTACACTTAATACTGACAAAACCTTTTACCTTATGTTTGGGAATAGAACAGGTGATGCCCAACTGAACATTATGATTGCCAACACTCTTATTGCTAAACATAATGAGGGCAAATTTCTGGGTCTGCACCTTGACAGCAACCTGAAATTCAACACCCATATCCAACACACAACAAAAATTATCCAAAACAGTTGGGATCCTCTCAAAGATACGTTACTATGTACCACAATCAGCCCTACTCACACTATACTACTCACTCATCTATCTCTACCTCACATATGCTATTTGTGCCTGGGGATCAACAGCAGCAACCCACCTAAAGCCAATAATAACCCAACAAAAAGCTGCAGTAAGAATTATCACGCATGTACAAAACATTCACACCTACTACTGTGCAACCTACATTTACAGAACCATAAATTCTAATATTAACCCTGAACTAAAACACTTTCTTGATAGTTGCAACATGACATTCCTCATGTCTGGCTAAATCTCTTCAAAAACTCAACATACATAAAAGGGCCTAAAATCTGAAACTCCCTGCCCGAAAACTAGAACCGCAGACTCAACCACCTTTTTCAAAACTACCGTTAAAAAACACCTTATCTCACTAACACACCCCATCATCAGCTAACTATGCGAAAACGACCTATTCTCTTTTTTGTATCGTGAACACATCCCAAGAAGTTCTTGGGATCTTGATACAAACGGATTCTTCAACATTTGTCCAAACCTTTGGACAAGGACCTACTTCGACTAATGGATGATACCACTATGACCCCGCCTCCTCCTGCTTCATCTCACCTGTCTACAGTATATAAGCAACTTCTATTTGCCTTATGCTGTATTTACTTTAAGATTGATGGACTGAACACATCGACTCCAGGCCGAGGGACTGATTACCTCAACTCCTCCTCTTATTACTACTTTCTTCTTTGTATTGGACTGATGAAGCCACTGTGTGGCAAAACGTTTCCTCAATAGAGATACCCAAGTGTTGCATATGTGTCTAATTTGCCAACAGGCCTGCTGCAGTGTTCCTCCTTTCTTATGTTCTTATGTGTGAATGATCGTGAAAGTGTTTCTTTCTTTTTTGAGCCACCCTGCCTCAGTGGGAGACTGTTGGCATGTTAAAAAAAAAAAGCACATTGTATACAGGACTAGCTGACATCAATGACATACTACTATATAGAAAGCCCCTTGTTATGCAGAGCGTTTCGGGCAAATTAGATCAGTTGTCCCCAAGATGCGACTCCACAACAGTCGACTAACATTCAGGTATCTATTTTACTGATATTTGAACATGGACAATAGGTGCCTTAAGGAAACTATGTCCATCCATACCGGGGATCAAACCACGGACCTCATTGTGTGAGTTGAGTGTGCTAGCAATTGAGCTACCGGACACCCTATAATATGGAAGGGGTTACCAGCCCATTTCTCCCAGACTTGAGTCCTGAAGGTGGGAAGTACATGTTTTAACTGCCTTTTGGGTTGATCTAATAACTTGCTGGGTAGCATATAGGTAGGCGAGATATACAGCGAGCAGTGTGAGGTGTGCCGAAACCAGTCCACGAGGGAAGCTTGTTAACTGGAAGGCCGCAAGTCTAGGAGAGCGAGACATGGCTGCATATGTCTAACTTGAGGCAGTGCCCTCTGGTGGGCATTCAGGGGAACTAGGCCCACAACAACTCGCTCCAAGGGGGGACTATGAGAAATAGCAGTAGGCTTACTGTCTACATACAGTGCCTGCACTCTAAAGAAGGGGGTTAGAGATATTTGTAGTTTGGAAGGACACCTGAACCGTCATATCTGCGCACCTCTGGCAAAACATAGATAATAAGAATGATGGTGAAAGTATTTCTTTTTCGGGTCACCCTGCCTTGGCGGGAGACGGGCATTGTATTAAAATAAAAATGGACAGGTTTGGTTCAAGCAATTACTTAAATCATAAAGCAGCAGCAGCACCACCAATAATGACTGATGTGCTATATTTGTCACAAGATGGCTTGCATACACATCGATGCCTTACCTCTACACTGAAGATGTCACTCCTGATCCACGCTCTTTCATGTACCATATCCTTGATGGAGACACCCAGATTTGCCATCAACCGTGTTAACTCAGCGATTCCTAAAATACAGAAGAGGAGAATATTTTCTTACTGTATATTATGAGCAAGACATAAAATAAAATAAAGACAGTCATTATACAAATAGCATACCAACCATTCTCAGGCCTCTCCCCTCAGACACCAATATGGAGCCAAGGCCTTCCTCCTGAGATCCTTGACAACCCACATATACTTTCCTGCCTTAACCACTGCCTTAATGTCATTCCCTGCCTGCCAACCACTCGTGTAGTAAAAGAAAGTACATAATAAATTCACAGTTCTTGACCAATCTCTACCAAAATGAGAGCTTTTAATACATGCATTAAATGAGCATAAACAATATTTGAATGCACTTAGTAAAAAATTACCAAGACAAAAAAATAACATTAATTCATCCTTAACCTTTTAACTGTACATTTTTTTCTGAAATGAATAAATCTAAAATGAGTGGAATCTGAAAAAAAACTTATCATTTTATAGTGTACTAAATTTGGCTGAAATTGATGTGCATTGGCAACATTGGTTTTTGGTTCCTCTAAGCCCAATAAAATGTGATTTTCAATTTTTTTTGTATGCACTGGCTAGTACTAAGTACCACATTTTGCAAAGAAAATATCCTGATTTTAAGCAAAAATAATATTGTCGAAAGGTCAGAAAACACATTGCACATTACACTAGAAGAACACTTATTAATATTTGCTATAAATCTGTACAAAAACATGGCTTATCTTATATCTAATGATAGTTTCTGTCCTGCAACTATGTACATATT
Source organism: Cherax destructor (assembly GCA_009830355.1). Taxonomy (NCBI): domain Eukaryota; kingdom Metazoa; phylum Arthropoda; class Malacostraca; order Decapoda; family Parastacidae; genus Cherax; species Cherax destructor. Next base: position 95,851 of record WNWK01000569.1, on the reverse strand, counting down.
TTTATTCTCATATTAGAACTGTTTCAAAGAATAGTATGATATTCCTCAGAACATGGCTGGAGACAGAATGGAATATCACACAACTTAGAAATATTGTATATCTGTTCACTTGGCTTTCTGCTTGTGTGCTGATATATATATAACATCATTTATGTGCCTTCTTCTCTGTAATGGTATAATATCAGGGAAGTGTACACCAGGCTTCAGCCAAAATGGGTCACTTTCACTGCCATAGCCATGACATGTAGGCTGAGCCTTCACCCAGTATTTTTCTATTATCTGTCTTATGACATCTAGAAGAGTACAAATAGGAAGCACACCTGTGTAGTGCACAAGAGACGGAGAATCAAGCCTCCACCACGTCTTGTGCTAACTGACCCACATGGTTTTAGTGCTTAACATGAATTACTTAATTTATTTATTATCCGTCTTTTGATACATAAATGGAAACTGGACAAGTTGGGTTTGCATCCTGTTTTCACCTGGAACATATTGTATGCATTTTGCACTGCAATATCCAACAGATAGAAAAACTATTTCATATATTACTTACAGGTCCTTCTGACACATTCCACAGACCCAATTTGCATGTCTAATTTGTCTACCAAATGCATATTGGTATTGTAGTCAACAATTGTGAGTGTTTGCTGCTCAACCTTTCCACTTTTCCAATTTCCTTTATTGCCTGTGTAAGGTCATCAACACTCATATCTCTTTTGTCATGCCATCATGTCACTGGTATGAAATACCTGCACTTCAATGGTATCCAGGGATTTCATAAGAACATAAGAAAAAAGGAACACTGCAGCAGGCCTACTGGCCCATGCACCTAGTCAGGTTAGGTCACATCCACTTAAGGAAGAAGCAAGCACAGCATCAGACCTATCAGCACAAGCTAGTCGGGTCAAACTCACCCCCACCCATACCTACTCGTGTATTTATCCAACCTATTTTTAAAACTACACAACGTCTTAGGTTCTATGATGGTACTCGGGAGTTTGTTCCACTCATCCACAACTCGATTACCAAACCAGTGCTTTCCTATATCCTTCCTGAATCTGAATTTTTCCAACTTTAAACCATTGCTGTGAGTCCTGTCTTGGCTAGATATTTTTAGCACGCTATTTACATTCCCTTTATTTATCCCTATTTTTCATTTATACACCTCAATCGTATCTCCCCTAATTCTACGCCTTTCTAGAGAGTGCAGATTCAGGGCCCTCAGTCTATCCTCATAGGGAAGATTTCTGATACATGGGATCAACTTTGTCATCTACCTTTGTATGTTTTCCAGTACATTTTTATCGATTCTGTAATACGGTGACCAGAACTGTGCAGCATAATCTAAATGAGGCCTAACCAAAGATATATAGAGTTGAAGAACAACCTGAGAACTCCTATTATTTATGCTCCTTGATATGAAGCCAAGGATTCTGTTCGTTTTATTGCGAACACTTATGCACTGTTGTCTTGGTTTTAGATTACTGCCAACCAGAACTCCCAAATCCTTTTTGCAATCAGTAATATTAAGATCTACATTGTTTAGTTTATATTTGGCATGGTTATTTTGTTGTCCAATGTTTAGAACTTTGCATCTGCCACTTCTCCGACCACTGCATCAGTTTATTCAAATCTTCCTGGAGTGCTCTAATGTCCTCATTAGAATGAATTAGGCAACCTATTTTGGTGTCATCAGCAAACTTGCTTATGTCACTATTTATTCTCTGGAATAATGCAATTGGCCTAAAATAGGAGTCAAAGTGGGCAAAATTGCCGATATGTAAATATTGCTGACACAGTCAAATTCGCGATAGTGTAATTTCGTCAATTTTCCACCAAATTTCGTACTTTTTGTTTTATTACCTTCATAAAAAGATTCTCTACCATTTCATAAGAAAAAATAAAAAAAAAATTTTTTAAATTCTTGGACCCTGTGGACAATGCGTAGATCTACGGCTTGGACCCTGAAAGGATTAATAGTCACGACAAAGAAGAAAACATTTTCACCATCATTCATTCAATTGCTATCTTGCCAGACGAGCATTGACACCTCAGTTCAGATGACCCTGATGCATCTTACAGCCAGGATAATGCCCATTCAGTTTTATTTTTGTTTGGGCAAATTTGGTAATGCAATAAGTATTTTTTAAACTTGGAATCATTGGATTTTTTATGAAATTAGATTACGTATCTTAAAAAAACACTATCAATATTTATTTTTTCTTAAGAGATTGTAGAGAGTTTTAAAACTAATACAAAAGCAAAACAAGAAAATAAAAAAATGTTGAAAACTTGCATTTTTAGTGTTTTTAATGTTCCTTAGTTGAGGGAGTTTTAATCCTTTTACTGTTGTGACCCCCAAAGACTGTTACAATTTAAAACAAAAAAATTAAATTTATGTTCTGAAATGGTAATCTTTTTCTGAAAGTAATGACAAGGAATGCAAAAGCTGATGAAAAACTTCGTTATACAGACGCAAATCTAGCAGTCTAGATATAGTTTTTATGTAACAGCGATTTCACACAGTTTGAGTTCTAATTTAAGCCAATTCTAATGCTCAATTTGAACCAATTCCTAGCTATTTCATTAGTATTGAGCACTATCAAAGCTACCTTATGAAGTGCATAGAAGTTGGTAATTCTGGCTAATTTTACACATAATTCAACAAATTCCAATTAAAAAAACAGAGTTCAAAATAAACATTGCAGGTATTCCAGCCACTAAAGCAACATTTCGTCTGTTCACGTCTCCGGGCCTCTCTTATACTATAACACTTGCCCTTAGTTTTGCCTCTATCACGCAGAAAACCAAAGTTTACCCTATTTCTCTGCTAATAATATATACGTAAGAAAATCATTTCTATTTTACTAGTATGTTATCCATTCTATCATCAATACCAAGAAACAGCCAAAAAACAATAAAAATCACTAGAAAATGGCTCAAAATTGCTATTTTTAAATCAAGAACAAAGCCAGAGGCTAGTTGTTCCCATCATACACTGTGGGGAAAGCAGAATTTTTTATATACTGTGCACACCCATCGCACAAACCCATTCTCTCATGTCTTGGCCAAAATTTACTACTCACAGCATATTTGAGGGCACTGTGATTAAGAAATAGATCTACAGGAGCGACGCTGGAATCAACGACATACATCTACGTGGGAGACAGAGCCATCCATCCTACCTAAGGTTTTCGTTTATTAATTCAGAATGCCTTATTCAATTGGCTTCAAATTTCAACTATTACTAGGTGAATGTTTGTAAAGCAATCGACATACATGTATCAATTTTATCTATAATGCTTGTCACTTGTCTTTTCTTGCAAATGACTGCTAAGTAGCATCTCATTTATTCTTCTGAGACTTCCTTTACCAACCTCCAGGTCTGTCACTGACTGTGACTGTGAATTTGACAAGACGCCCATCAGCAGCAAGACCACGCTCCAGGCATCGTCCTAGCACTGTTGTGTCAATGTTACCTCCACACAGGGGAATTACAACTCTAGGATAAGAGAAATATAAAACTACAATTAATGATAATTCACAAATGACTGGATAGGATTTATACAACTGTACAGTAGGGCCCCACTTACACAGCAGGTTAGGTTCCAGGTTCCTGCTGTAAAGCATATATGTAATATGCATATATGTAAATGCTAGATAACAGCTTTACAGTAACATTTATTAAGTTAGCAATAGAACTAGGCATTAAAAAACACAATAAAAAGAAAAATACTACAAACATAGTACACTTGTTACCCTAAAATATTAATATGAATGTGTAGGATAGGATTTATACAACTGTACAGTAGGGCCCCACTTACACGGCAGGTTAGGCAGTGTAAAAGTTTTTCCATGTCATCAATAAGTCACTGACTTTTTTTTGGGTTATTCCATGTTCTCTACACATATGCTGCTATATGTAACTATATTTGATGGCTATCTCAGCCATCGACATACCTTGTTAGTAAGTAAGTTTATTCATGTACAGTGGTCCCTCGGTTTTCGCCGAAAATTCGTTCCAGAATGCTGCTCAAGTGCCATTACCGAACGAATTTACTTCCTTAAGAAATAATGTCACGTAGGTTAGTCTATTTCAGACCCCCAAAAATACACTTGCAACAGCACTTACGAAAATACACTTACATAAATGTTCGAGTTTGGAGATGCACGAAAACCGAGGGACCACTGTATACACAAATACAGTTACATACATAGATTATCATACATAGCAGCAGATGTGTAGAGAACCCAGGATAGCCCAAAAAAGTCAGTTCACTAAGTTTAATCATTTCTAACTTGGCACTTAAAGTAAGAGGCTTACGACTCTCCTTTTTATCAACAACGAAATAGCAAACAAGAGAGAACGAGATACATGGAGTTCAGACCTGGTGGGTAAAGCTCTCGCTTCACACGGCGAGGGTCTGGGTTCAATTCCCAGCCAGGGTAGAAACATTGGGCGTATTTCTTTACAGCTGTTGTCTATGTTCACCCATCAGTAAAATGGGTACCTGGGTGTTAGTCGACTGGTGTGGGTCGCGTCCTGGGACACTGACTTAATTTGCCCGAAATGCTCAGCATAATGAGGGGCTTTCTATATATACATGTAGTAGTATGTCACTGATGTCAGCTAGGCCTGAATACTATGTACGTACATGTACTTGTAGTAAATAAAGATATTATTATTATTATTACAGTGTACTATTATTAATGTAAAAACACAAACTGAACTGTAGGGCGAGAGGTGAGTAAACGATATAAAAACGAATAAATGAGAGAGAGAGAGAGAGAGAATGAGTAAATAAGAGAGGAGAGTCACCAGACGGCGTCTGGTTTTGGTTGATACATGCTCATCTACACCTAACAACTCATATTTATGTTAATTTATTCTACTGTAGGGTGTATTTATCATGTTTATATGTTATGTAGCATGTTTATTATATAATTTTGAAAAAATATCATAGCTGGATTAATCAAAATGTTTATATTAATGTAATATATGAATATTAATGTACCTCAGAGTGATTATTATTGTGTAGTATTATTACTATTATCATTATTAATATGGCATCCTCAAGACTAATAAGACACTTAGTGATTTTAATGTGTACCTGCACACCAGCACAGTGTGTAAGTAATTATATTTAGGTACAGGTACACATAAATATAATTATCAGAGTACGTATATATAAAACATGAAATACAGTGGACCCCCGCCTAACGAGCACCCCGGAAATCGTACAATTATGTAAGTATAATATTGTAAGTACTTGTGGAAGTGTATTTTTGGAGGTCTGAAATAGACTAACCTACGTGACATAATTTCTTAAGGAAGTAAATTCGTTCGGTAATGGCACTTGAGCAGGCTTCTGGAATGAATTTTGCTCATTAGGCGGGAATCCACTGTAACTTTAAAACACTTGAAATTTTGGAAAGTTTCCAGACATAATGGAGAGATGTAGTGCTCACAGAGAATGTAAACAAACCAGGTGGGGCACAGTGACTGTATTAGAAAGTCAGGTGGGGGGAGCCATATAACGAGTTTTGGTCATAATTTGAAATGTCCGTATTAGTGGAACGCCATAAAGCAAAACGTTGTAAAGCGAGGCCCTACTGTATTGCTTTTAACCCTTTACTGAGCAGGCCAATATATTTATTGGCCTGCCTGAGGAGCACAAAAGTATAGTGGCCTGCCCATATAAGGTTTACCTGGAGAGGGTTTCGGGGGTCAACGCCCCTGCGGCTCGGTCTGAGACCAGGCCTCATGGTGGATCAGGGTCTGATCAACCAGGCTGTTATTGCTGGCTGCACACAAACTGATGTATGAACCACAGTCCGGTTGGTTAGGTACTGAGTTTAGGTGCCTATCCAGTGTCTTCTTGAAGACAGCCAGGGGTCTATTGGGAATCTCCCTTATGTATGCTGGAAGGCAGCTGAACAGTCTTGGGTTCCGGACACTTATTGTGTTGTCTCTCAATGTACTTGTGGTGCCCCTGCTTTTCATTGGGGGAATGTTGCATCTCCTGCCGAGTCTTTTACTTTCACAGGGAGTGATTTTCGTGTGCAAGTTTGGTACTAATCCCTCTAGCATTTTCCAAGTGTATATTATAGTACGTACAGTGGTACCTCGAGTTTCGAACAGCTCCCAACTCGAACAATTATGTAAGTGTATTATTGTAAGTGCTTTTGTAATTTTTGGGGGTCTGAAACGGACTAATCTAATTTACATTATTTCTTATGGGAACAAATTTGTTCGATAATGGCACTCGAACAGCCTTCTGGAACGAATTATGGCTGAAACTCGAAGTACCACTGTATATCTCTCGCCTGCATTCCAGGGAATACAGATCAAAAGACCTTCAACCGTTCCCAGTAATTTAGGTGCCTTATTGTACTTATGTACACTCTCCAGGTCAGCAATGTCGCCAGCCTTGAAGGGGCCGTTAGTGTACAGCAGTATTCCAGCCTAGAGAGAACAAGCAATTTGAAGAGAATCATCATGGGTTAAAGCCAGTTATTGTTTAGCTCAGGGGCTCCACTGAGTTTGTTGACAATTTATAGTTCAAACTACGTATACAATACAGCCTCTCCTCACTTAATGACGGAGTTCCGTTCCTAAGACCACATCGGTAAATGAATTCGTCATTAAGTGAGGAGCATACTATAATGGTAGTGGGTTTGTGTCAACCATCTTTGATATTGTTTTAATGCCACCTTTGCACCATTTATAGCATTTCTAGTATACAGTAGACCATCGTTTAACAAGGTAGTTACATTCCTGAAAACGCCATGGTAGTTAAAACCGTGTTAGACAAACTGAAGAACTTATGGGAAAAATAGGGTTACGTTCCTGGGTGCCCCTAAAAAGCCAAACAACTTTTTTTAGACCAACAGATCTTACAAAATTTTTTTTTTTTTTTATTAACACATCGGCCGATTCCCACCAAGGCAGGGTGGCCCAAAAAAGAAAAACTTTCATCATCATTCAAATTCAAATTCTTTATTTCTAGTAATATACAAAGTGGGGTGTACTTATAGTACCAGAGGGGTGCTTTACACTACAGTTATAAAACTGCAACATTAACACCCCTCCTTCAGAGTGCCTACACTGTACTTCCCATCTCCAGGACTCAAGTCCGGCCTGCCGGTTTCCCTGAATCCCTTCATAAATGTTACTTTGCTCACACTCCAACAGCACGTCAAGTATTAAAAACCATTTGTCTCCATTCACTCCTATCAAATACGCTCACACATGCTTGCTGGAAGTCCAAGCCCCTTGCACACAAAACCTCCTTTACCCCCTCCCTCCAACCTTTCTTAGGCCGACCCCTACCCCGCCTTCCCTCCACTACAGATTTATACACTCTCGAAGTCATTCTGTCTCGTTCCATTCTCTCTACATGTCCGAACCACCTCAACAACCCCTCCTCAGCTCTCTGGATAATAGTTTTGGTAATTCCGCACCTCCTCCTAATTTCCAAACTCCGAATTCTCTGCATTATATTCACACCACACATTGACCTCAGACATGACATCTCCACTGCCTCCAGCCTTCTCCTCATTGCAACATTCATCACCCATGCTTCACACCCATATAAGAGTGTTGGTATAACTATACTCTCATACATTCCCCTCTTTACTTCCATGGACAAAGTTCTTTGTCTCCACAGACTCCGAAGTGCTCCACTCACCCTTTTCCCCTCATCAATTCTATGATTCACCTCATCCTTCATAGACCCATCTGCTGACATGTCCACTCCCAAATATCTGAATACATTCACCTCCTCCATACTCTCTCCCTCCAATCTGATATCCAATCTTTCGTCACCTAATCTTTTTGTTATCCTCATCACCTTACTCTTTCCTATATTCACTTTCAATTTTCTTCTTTTACACACCCTACCAAATTCATCCACCAATCTCCCAAAAGCACAGTGTCATCAGCAAAAAGCAACTGTGACAACTCCCACTTTGTATCTGACTCTTTATCTTTTAACCCCACACCTCTTGCCAAGACATTCGCATTCACTTCTCTTACAACCCCATCTATAAATATATTGAACAACCACGGTGACATCACACATCCTTGTCTAAGGCCCACTTTTACTGGGAAAAATAAAAGTGAACATGTAATTGTAGTTCATTGTCATGATGTATTGTTTTTACTGCTTAAGACTACAAATGCAACAGAAATAATAGTACAGTGCACCCTCGGTTTTCGTTCACCTGAAAACTGGAACAATTATGTAAGTGTATTTTTGTAAGAGCTTTTGTAAGTGTATTTTTGGGGGTCTGAAATGACTAATCTAACTTACATTTGTCCTTATGGGAACAAATTTGTTCGGTAACAGCACTCGAACAGCATTCTGGAAAGAATTTTCAACGTAAACCGAGGGTCCACTGTATCTCTTACCTTAAATTGTGGGTGCTGGTGTTTGTCATCATTGTGAAGAGAGTGGAGAGTTATGCTGTGGCCCTACTGGGCTGAGGTGGATGGTAGAGGGTCTGATACTGAAGTTGATGGTCGTACTCGAGTGTGCATTAATTCTGTAATGGATTTCTGGGCTATTTTACCCTGCTGACGATAAGGTATCAGCTGCAATAGACAATGTTTCAGAGCACTGCTTCTAGATTTGTCAGGGTCCTCCTCAATGAAAAAATCTAACTTTAAGTCCAGTCAGTAAGTCCAGTCAGTAAGTCCAGTCAGTAAGTCCAGTCAGTAAGTCCAGTCAGTAAGTCCAGTCCAGCCAGCCAGCCAGCCTGAAGAATACGTATTACACATTCCAGAATCATTTCTCTTTACTTAGGGCATAGGTTATAGGACTTTCTGGCAGGATGACACTACCAGTGGTATAAAAAATGAAAGGATGTTGCTCAAATGTTGCACATTGGTTATTATTGAGGTTTTTGATATTTCCTCGATCACTTGTGGCCACATCCATCTCAAAGCCACTAAACTTTGGATCAACATCACTTTCCTCTTAAAAGGGGAGTGTTAATACGACATGATATCAGTGAATCCTTGGTGTTTGCCACGCTATTTGCTCTAGCTGGTGCTCAATTGAACTGGTGCTCCCTCAAGGTACTAAGTGGGCCCAGATTTTTTTAATACTACTCAGGCCACTCATGCCAAACTAGGAGGCAGGAAAAATAAAACATTGATCTACGTTTGGAGCGCTAGCGGTACTAACGTAGATCTACGTTTGGGCAGTTAAGGGGTTAAATTGGTTTTGGGGTTTGGCTTTGTTGGGTTATGTTAGATTGGGTTAGGATAGGTTAAAGGACAACCTAACCTAAAGAATTCTTGTTTTAATAATAATAATAATATAATAATAATATTTTTATTTCGATGCATGTTACAAGTGTTATTGGTAGTTACAATTATAAAACTGTAATGCAAGGAGAGCCACTGGCATGCCATGGCATTAGGGGCAGCTTATTCTAAAGACTTATTCACTAAGTACTTAATGCTAGAGAAATTGATTGAGTTTATTCTAGTTATGTATTATTTCAAATTACAATATGATTATACATACTATTAAAAGACAATACTAGAGAAATTGGTTGAGTTTAATCTAGTTGTATATTTTATTTCAAGTTACAATATGTTGATGCTATACTAGTATAATAACAATACTAGAAAAATTTATTGAGTTTCTTCTAGTTATATATTTTATTTCAAATTAACAAAATGATGATACTATACTATTTTAAATGACAATATGATGATATAAAATTGCAACAAGTGTTAAGGAGGATGACAATATAAAACTGAGATTATCTTAAGTAAAATAACATTGGGTTTGAAAGTTTGTTACAGTATGAGTATATTTAGTATAGGGTGAGTAGGTGATTTTTGAGAAGAGTCTTTAATTGATTTTCCGAAAAGGTTAACTTAATATTTACTGGTAATGAATTCCAGATTCTGGGGCCCTTTATGTGCATAGAATTTTTACATTGGTTAGTATGGACTTGGGGTATGTCAAATATTGACCTGTGTCTTGTGTCATGGTCGTGGGACCTATTAAAGTTGTTGAGGAGAATTTTGAGCGGAGGGTTGATATTAACATGTAGAGTTTTATGTATGTAGAAGGCACATAAATAGGTATGAATATTTTATACGGTGAGTAGTTTTAAAGTTTTGAATATAGGTGGAGTATGCTGTCTAGAGTGGGAATTTGTTATCATCCTGACTGCAGCCTTTTGCTGGGTTATGAGTGGTCTAAGGTGATTTAATGTTGTTGAGCCCCATGCACAGATTCCATAGGTGAGATAAGGGTAGATAAGAGAATGATATAGTGCAATGAGAGCTGGTTGTGGCACATAATAGCATATCTTAGATAATATACCTACTGTCTTTGAGATTTTCTTGGAAATTTGTTGTATATGTGTTTGTAATTTAAGACTACTGTCAAGGTGGATTCCTAGGAATTTTAACAATTTGTACAAAATAAAACTGACTCCATTGCAAAACTCACATGTTATTGTACACTTTAAACCATAAATTATCACCAAACTCGGTGAGGTTCATAAACTGAATATTGATATCTAAACCTCCTAAAGGTAGTGATTTCTCACTTTTCTTAATAAAGTATTGCCAGTGAGCATCTTGCTCACTCTTAAATCATCCATGATTCCTTGGCAAATTTAATTTAATAGCTACCAGGTAATAATACTGATAACTTGACAATATCCAATGATAAATAATATCCATAATGTAACTAAGGCCCTCTAAAATAAAAATAAAAAATATTTAGCACTATTAAAGTTTACAGTGAGAAGATATGAAGAACACAGCAACGTACGTTCATCTACATTTCAAGAATTAGTCTTGAGTCTTACCTCTTGCCTTTGAGTTCTGGTAGCTCCCCAGCAAGGATGGCAGCCAGAGCTGTGGCTCCAGCACCTTCAACCACTGCCTTCTCACATTCCACTAAGCGTAAGATGGAAATGGCTATCCATTCTTCTCTTACTGTAACTATCTGTGAACAGCATCATTGACAGGAGATAAAATCTTTTCATGAATATACAGAAAATCAAAATAAATATGATATCTAATAAAAAGCAGGTTATAAGTACACCTAAAATGGTCATGTCTTATTACTTTCTGTAACATACAGTGTAGTAAAGAAAGCCTTGCTAAACTGTGAACACTATAACGTCATATAAAATTTCCATAATCTTCTTCTTTCAACAAACTGGCCATATCCCACCTAGGCAGGGTGGCCCAAAGAGAAAAACAAAAGTTTCTCTTTTTAACTTTAGTAATGTATACAGGAGAAGGAGTTACTAGCTCCTTGCTCCCGGCATTTTAGTCACCTCTTACAACATGCATGGCTTACGGAGGAAGAATTCTGTTCCACTTCCCCATGGAGATAAGAGGAAATAAATAAGAACAAGAACTAGTAAGAATATATAAGAAAACCCAGAGGGATATATATATATACAGTGGTACCTCGGCATACGAGCAGCTCCCAACTTGAACAATTATGTAAGTGTATTTTTGTAAGTGTTTTTGTTAGTGTATTTTTGGGGGTCTGAAACGGATTAATCTAATTTACATTATTCCTCATGGGAACAAATTTGTTTGGTATCGGCACTTGAACAGCCTTCTGAAATGAATTTAGCTCGTAACTCGAGGTACCACTGTATATATATTTAAGGTAGTAGGTTGGTAGACAGCAACCGCCCAAGGAGGTACTACCGTCCTGCCAAGTGAGTGTAAAACGAAAGCCTGTAATTGTTTTACATGATGGTAGGATTGCTGGTGTCTTTTTTCTGTCTCATAAACATGCAAGATTTCAGGTATGTCTTGTTACTTCTGCTTACACTTAGGTCACACTACACATTCATGTAAAAGCATATACACACACCCCTCTGGGTTTTCTTCTATTTTCTTACTAGTTCTTGTTCTTATTTCCTCTTATCTCCATGGGGAAGTGGAAAAGAATTCTTCCTCCGTTAGCCATGCATGTCGTAAGAGTCGACTAAAATGCCAGGAGCAAGGGGCTAGTATACATTACTAAGGTTAAAAAGAGAAACTTTTGTTTTTCTCTTTGGGACACCCCGCCTTGGTGGGAAACGGCCGATTTGTTGAAAGAAGAAAGATATACAGTTATCCCTCGTGTTTCGGTGTTTCCATATATCGGTGATTTCGTGTTTCGGTTGCTTTTTTCGGTCTATGTTTCCCTCGTGTATCGGTCTGTACCAAACCTGTCAGCCTGCCCGCGCTTGCGCGCCTCGCAGGACGCCAGTCTAGCGTTGTTTACCATTGAGAGAACATTACCCAGCGCGCTCTTTTAAACATTTCACAATAAATTTACTCTGTTTATTGTTGGTTTAGTGATTGTCACTGTGAAATAAGTCACCTTGGGTCCAAAGAAGCTTCCTAGTGGCACCCCTGTGGTAAAGAAAGTGAGGAACACCATCGAAGTGAAGAAGGAGATAGTAGAAAAATATGAGAGTGGCATACGTGTGAGTGAGCTTGCCAGGATGTACGGAAAAAAACAATCTACTATCACCTCTATCCTGGCAAAGAGAAAAGAAATCAAGGAAGCTAATGTTGCAAAAGGGGTTGATATGTTAACGAAAAATAGATCGAAAACAGTGGATGAGGTTGAGAAGTTGTTGGAGGTGTGGATCAATGAAAAACAGATAGCGGGTGATAGTATTTCCATGGCGATAATTTGTGAAAAGGCAAGGCAGTTGTACGCAGATCTTGTCAAGACAATGCCTGCAACCAGTGCTGAGGCGAGTGATTTTAAAGCCAGCAAAGGCTGGTTTGAGAGGTTTAAGAAACGTAGTGGCATACACAGTGTTGTGAGGCATGGTGAGGCAGCCAGCTCAGACAAACGTGCAGCTGGAAAACTTGTGCATGAATTCCAGGGGTTCGTAGACACTAAAAAATTTGAACCCCAACAAGTGTTTAATTGTGATGAAACAGGCCTGTTTTGGAAGAAAATGCCAAACAGAACCTTCATTACTCAGGAGGAAAAGGCACTGCCAGGACACAAGCCTATGAAAGACAGGCTAACTCTCATGCTGTGTGCTAATGCCAGTGGTGATTTTAAAGTGAAGCCTTTACTGGTGTATCACGCAAAAAATCCCAGAGCCTTCAAGAAACACAATGTTAACAGGAATAATTTGTGTGTGCACTGGAAGGCTAACACCAAGGCATGGGTCACTAAGGACTTTTTCGTGGAATGGTTGACTGGAGTGTTTGGCCCTAGTGTGAAGAAATACCTCCTGGAAAAGAAATTGGGACTCAAGTGCCTCCTGGTACTGGACAATGCTCCTGCTCATCTTGGAAGACTATTTGTCTGATGAGTTCCGTTTCATCACAGTGAAGTTCTTGCCTCTTAACACCACTCCTCTCATCCAGCCCATGGACCAGCAGGTCATTTCCAACTTCAAAAAACTCCACACAAAAGCATTGTTTGAAAAGTGCTTTCAAGTGACCTCGGACACTAATTTGACCCTAAGAGAGTTCTGGAAAGATCACTTCAATATCGTCCATTGCATAGGCCTTATAAGTAAGGCTTGGGAGGGAGTGACTTCCAGGACTTTGAACTCTGCTTGGAGACAACTGTGGCCGGATTGTGTTGAAAAGGGGGATTTTAAAGGATTTGAGGCTGACTCTGACGACCCTGTGCCTGTTGTGGACTCTATTGTGGAATTGGCCAAGTCCCTGGGGTTGGAGATGAGTGGTGAGGATGTGGAAGAGTTGGTGGAGGACCACAGGGTAGACCTAACCACTGAAGAGCTGAAAGAGCTTCATCAGGAACAGCAACAGACGACATTTAAGGATATTGATTCAGAGGAGGAGGATGAACAGGTTGAGGTAGTAACTTCTTCAGAGATTAAGGAAATTTGTTCCAAATGGACTGATGTACAGACATTTGTTGAAAAACACCACCCTGAGCAAGCTGAAGCAAGCCACATCTGCAACATGTTCAGTGACAGAATCTTGCCCCATTTCTGGAAAATGTTAAAGAGTCGCCAGAAACAGAGGACTCTGGACAGTCAATCAATTTCTCTAGCATTAAGTACTTAGTGAATAAGTCTTTAGAATAAGCTGCCCCTAATTACATGGCATGCCAGTGGCTCTCCTTGCATTAGTTTTATAATTGTAACTACCAATAACAATGTACACTTGTAACATGCATCGAAATAAAAATATTATTATATTATTATTATTATTATTTTTCTAGGAAGGGGTCTAGTGACTCTCAAGCTGGGCCTAGTGGCATTGAAAGAAAAAGAAGGGAAGTAACCCCAGATAAGGACTTGTTACCTGAAGTCCTTTTGGAGGGGGATTCCCCTTCCAAACACTAACACCCTTCCCCTGTCCTCCTCCCTATCTTCCAGATGCCAGCAACTCTCTTCAATAAAGGTAAGTAAATGCTATTTATTATTCTGTTATTTATTATTTATTATGTAGTAGTATTTATAATTAAACGTATGTGTTAATAATGTTGTTTTGTGTATGTAGAACTATAATTAAAATGTATTTTTTATGAATATTTTTGGGTGGAATGAATTAATTGTATTTACATTATTTCTTATGGGAAATAAGGTTTTGAGTTTCGAAGTTTTGAGTTAAGGTCTAGCTCCTGGAACGGATTAAGACCGATAGTCGAGGGACCACTGTATATATATACAGTGGTACCTCGGTTTACGATATTTTTTCGTTCCAGAATGCTGTTCAAGTGCCATTACCAAACGAATTTATCCCCATAAGGAATGATGTAAACTAGACTAGTCCTTTTAGACCCCCAAAAATACACTTACAAAAGCACTTAAAAATAATAATAATAATAATATTTTTATTTCGATGCAAGTTACAAGTATACATAGTTATTGGTAGTTACAATTATAAAACTGTAATGCAAGGAGAGCCACTGGCATGCCATGGCATTAGGGGTAGCTTATTCTAAAGAGCGAGTTTGGGGACCATCATAAACCGAGGTACCACTGTATACACTTGTACATGCATGTGTAGTGTGACCTAAGTGTAAGTAGAAGTAGCAAGACGTACCTGAAATCTTGCATGTTTATAAGACAGAAAAAAAGACACCAGCAATCTTACCATCATGTAAAACAATTACAGGCTTCCATTTTACACTCACTTGGCAGGACGGTAGTACATGTACCTCCCTGGGTGGTTGCTGTCTACCAACCTACCACCTATGTTCCATAATCTTATGTTTAATATTTTGCCATCTCTTCCTTGATTTTGATGACTTCTTTTGTGTTCCTAAGCATGAACTCTACTGATGATTAAAAAAATAAGCAATATTCATAGTGGCCCACATCTTCATCAGCTCCTTTTTCAGCTTTGGCACAAATGAGGTATCTCACTTCTTTATGTCGTTCAACTTGTGCCATGCACTTCTTATCAGATTAAAGTGAGGGCTATTACCAGGCCAGTCAGGCACATTAATATTATCACTGAACCACTTTTTAACTATTTTGAATGTGACAAGGCTCATTTTTTTGTTAGAAAACATTGCAGCCATGACTGTCAAACTGCAGTTTTAGATATCCCTCTAGTACCTCAATGTTCTACATCCCATTTATTGTTTTGCTTTTAGGAAGGAAGAATAAGCCTGCCCTCCCCTTCATACCACTGTAAACACCCCACATAATAGTCTCAGTGTTTAATACTTTTCTCTGTATACTTAGGGTAGGACCTGTTGCTTCCACAGGAACAATGAACTCGCCCTGGCATACCTTTGATGCACTGAAAGCTGGATTCATCACTAAACATCGCCTTCCTCCACTGCTCTAGACCCAGTGCTTGTATTTATTACAAAAGTTCAACCCCTTGGTAGCCATAGCCTTTGGTAGCCATAGCCTCTTGGTAGCCATAGCCTCTTGGCAGCCATAGCCATAGCAGTTTTACAGCTGCATGTTTTCTTTATGATGATGAAATTGCAGGATTCTGGGTCACTATTCTTTACAGTAACCAATCCATCTCTACTGAGGTCTTATGTTGACCAGGAATCAGTTGAGATGCAGGAACCATAGTTGCATTTGTAACCCTTTTTTAAGCACTGTTCTTTAAATTTTCCATGACATCATATTTACAAGTGATAAAATAAGTGTAACTACAGTGGTACCTCGACTTACGATGGTCCCCAAACTCACCCTTGTATGTAAGTTTATTTTTTTAAATGCTTTTGTAAGTGTAATTTTGGGGGTCTAAAAGGACTAGTCTATTTTACAACATTTCTTAAGGAGATAAATTCGTTTGGTAATGACACTTGAACAGCATTCTGGAATGAAAAAATATCGTAAGTCGAGGTACCACTGTACTTTGTTAAGATATGATGGGAATCTTGAATATATATCCAGAAAATCCACACAATCAAAATGGCTTCAGTTCAATGCCTCCTGGATACGAGGAAATTTACTCTACAGTACTGTACCATTTATACGGTACATATTTTATACGAAACCCTGTACTTTATATTTTACTTCCTCCTCAAACTCACCTTATCAACAAGACGGGATGCTGTAGCAAAGGCATTGACACCAACCATGGGGACAGCTAGACCGTCAGCCAAAGTAGACTCAGCCTTCACATATACAGGTTTTCCAGCCTTCATGGCAGCACTAAAGCTGGCACACCGCTCTGATTCCACTCCCTGCCAACCCACAAAATCAGACATTAATTTGCAGAAATAACTATGAAAAGATTTCATTATCATCAAAAACTGGAAAAACTAGGAAAAGCTTACATTAATAGCAATAACTATGAAAAGCTTTTCAAATAATTATCTCATGTATTAAACAATTACAAAGCTGCATGTGTATTCTAGTCTAATTTTTGATGCTTCTATATTTTGCTGCATGACCTCAAAGGGTTTATTTCTTTATGAATGTAATAATAATATGTACTAGTAATAATCTTTATCTGTTGAAAATCTCTTTCAGGGTTTGGCCATGATGCAATATAAAAAAAATTATATCTTGCAGCTTTCAAGCTAATGAGCAAGTTTCACCAGACTGTAATTTTAATGTCATTGCAGTAATGTTAAAACTTACAATGACTTGGATGTGTGGGTAGAGGGCCTTGACAGCTAGTGCAACACCTGCAATGAGGCCACCCCCACCAACTGGAATAACCACAGCATCAATCTTGGGTACCTGCTCTACTATCTCCAGCCCCATGGTGCCCTGACCTGCTAGGATGTGTGGATGGTCATATCTGTGGGAGTAGTGAGAGCAAGTTAAATGTAGCAGATAGCAATAACTCAATTATTATACTTTCTGTCCTATCTTCCTTTTCTTCTTTCAACAAACTGGCGGTATCCCACCAATTCAGGGTGGCCCAAAAAGAAAAACAAAAGTTTCTCTTTTCAACTTTAGTAATGTAGTATACAGGAGAAGGGGTTATTTCTGTCCTATATCCTCATTATATCTATTTTGAATTAATATAGGAAAGGTTGGAGGGAGGGGGTAAAGGAGGTTTTGTGGGCGAGAGGCTTGGACTTCCACCAAGCATGCATGAACGTGTTAGATAGGAGTGAATGGAGACGAATGGTTTTTGGGACCTGACGAGCTGTTGGGGTGTGAACAGGGTAATATTTTGTGAGGGGATTCAGGGAAACCAGTTAGTCAGACTTGATTCCTGGAGGTGAGAAGCACAATGCCTGCACTTTAAAGGAGGGATTTGGGATATTGCCTGTTTGGAGAGACATTATAAACTGTCGTATCTGAGCACCTCTGCAAAGACAGTTACCATTTTGTCCTAGGCACATGTCGATTAGACACTAGGCCTGTTGTATATATGTGTGTGTGTGTGTGTGTGTAAGGAAAACACTTCGAAATGTTTCAGCCCCACCGGGAATTGAACCCGGGCCCTCCGTGCGTGAAGCAAGAGCGCTAGCCACCATGCCATCGGGGTGTGTACAGTGATTATGTATGAATGATGGTGAAAGTGTTGAATGATGATGAAAGTTTTTTTCTTTCTTTTTGGGTTTTTCTTTCTCTTTTGGGTCACCCTGCCTCAGTAACCCCTTCTGTATACAATACTAAATTTAAAAAGAGAAACTTTCGTTTTTCTTTTTGGATAACCCTGCCTTGGTGGGATATGGCCAGTTTGTTGAAAGAAAATTTTTTTTTACAAAAGCTTTCTTCATTTTATTTTTAATAAGCTGTACGGGAAAAAGGGTTACTAGCCCATTGCTCCCAGCATTTTAGTTGACTTTTACAACACTCATGGCTTAAGGATGAAAGATTCTTATTCCACTTCCCCATGGATATGAAAGGAAAATAATAAGAAGAACTATTAAGAAAAAACAAAAGAAAATTCATCTGAGTATGTATACATAAATGTGTAGTGTGACCTAATTGTAAGTAAAAGTAGCAAGATATACCTGTTATCTTGTGTTTATAAGACAGAAAAAAAGACACCAGCAATCCTACCATCATGTAAAACAAATACAGTGGTCCCTCGGTTTTTGCCGAAAATTCGTTCCAGAATGCTGCTCAAGTGCCATTACCGAACGAATTTACTTCCTTAAGAAATAATGTCACATAGGCTAGTCTATTTCAGACCCCCAAAAATACACTTGCAACAGCACTTACGAAAATACACTTACATAAATGTTCGAGTTTGGAGATGCACGAAAACCGAGGGACCACTGTACAGGTTTCTGTCTTACACTCATTTGGCAGGACAGTAGTACCTCTCTGGGTGGTTGCTGTCTACCAACCTACTACTATAAGATTTGAGGCTGGAACCCATGGCAGATAAATCCTAAAACTCATAGGCTGGTGTGTTAACCACTCAGCCAGCTGGCTGAGGAAAAAGGGTGAATGGTGCAGTGAGGTATCTGTGGGGACAAAAAAAGTTATCCATGGAGGCAAAGAAGGGAATGTACGAGAGTATATATATGGGTGTGAAGCATGGGTTGTAAATGCAGCAGCAAGGAGGCGGCTGAAGCCAGTGGAGATGTCGTGTCTAAGGGCAATGTGCAGTGTAAATGTTATGCAGAGAATTCGTAGTGTGGAAATTTGGAGGAGGTGTGGAGTTACTAAAAGTATTATTCAGAGGGCTGAGGAGGGGTTGTTGAGGTTGTTTGGTCATTTATAGAGGATAGAGCAAAATAGGATGACTTTTAGGTTGTATAAATCTGGGTTGTCCTAGGAAAGGATGGAGGGGGTAAAAGAGGTTTTGTGTGCAAGGAGCTTGGACATGCAGCAGGCATATGCTAGAGCATTAGATAAGAGTGAATGGAGACGAATGGCTTTTGGGGACCTGACAAGCTGTTGGAATGTGAGCAGGGTAATATTTTGTGAAGGGATTCAGGAAAACCGGTTAGCTGGACTTGAGTCCTGGAAATGGGAAGTACAATGCCTGCACTTTAACCCTTTTAGGGTTGAGACCCCTGATCCTTAACTCACTCTCTGTGTTGAAAAATTAAAAAAAAAAAAATTATTTCTTCTTATGAAATGATAGCAAATTTTTTCCCGATGGTAATGACACCAAAAGTACAAAATTTGAAGGAAAACTTACGAAATTACGCTCTCGCGAATTTAGCGATCTCGGCGATATTTACGCACTGGTGATATTGCCCACTTTGAGCTCTATTTTCAGCCAATTCCATTCTTCTGTCAACTAAAATCATAGCTATTTCACTAGAACTCATTTGTTCTAGTGAAATAGCCCATTTACCGATTTCATCTACCCAATAAAATGGTCAGAAATTGGCAATTTGGCCAATTTCACACAAATTTCAAAAAATGTCAATTTCAAAATAGGGTTGAGAATAAACAAGGTAGACATTCCTGGTACTAAAATAACATTTTCTCTCTTCATTAGTCATGTCTCCAGGCCCCTCTTATATTACTCTTGCTTTCCATTTTTAATTTTTATTCTCACAAAAAAATTGAAGATTGACTGTTATGCAGACTACTGCATTATTATAATAATTGTATAAATAATGTCAACCCATTCATGACTGCGTATTAGACTGGCCATTAGGACACATATTGGACAGTGACATCATTTGTTTACTCTTGAACATCAGCAAAAATCGAACATTTCCGCTACTTTGAGCTCAATTTCAATGTACAGTGGACCCCCGGTTTTCATGATTTTTTCATTCCAGAATGCTGTTCAAGTTCCGTTACCAAACGAATTTATTCCCATAAGGAATAATATAAATTAGATTAGTCCTTTTAGACCCCAAAAAATACACTTACAAAAGCACTTACAAAAATTCACTTACATAATTGTTCGAGTTTGGAGCATCACGAAAACCGGGGGTCCACTGTACTTTTCATTGTGAAACCAATCAAAATCATCTCTATTTCTGTAATATATCTTCCATTCTATCAAATGATACCAAGAAAATGAGAATACAACCATAAATACCATATGAAAATACACTGCAAAGTCGCTGTTTTAAACCAAAAACACGGTCAGTTTTTTTTTCTCATGCACTGCATGCTGCAGGATTTTTTTATACTGCGCACATTGACCATGCATACTCATTCTTTCATATGTAGGCCTACCAGCTTTCTTCCACCAGATTTGAAGGAGCTAGAATTTTTGCATAGTATTACAGGACCGACACTGGCTCTCAAGCCGTAATACTAAGGGACCGACCCTGAAAGGGTTAAAGGAGGGGCTTAGAATATTAGCTGTTGGAGTGACATCTAAACCATCGTATCCGAGTGCCTCTGCAAAGACAGCGTTTATGTGAATGATGGTGAAAGTGTTTCTTTTTTGGGTCATCCTGCCTCAGTGGGAGACAGCCGACGTGTTCAAAAAAATATAAAATCCTCTGCCTTGAAATGTAAGGATAAACTATGTTTACACATTATTTGGTGGTTTAACAAGAAAGCATGCATGATTTCAAGCCTGTTCAGTAAATGTTTCAAGTACGTAATTCTTTATTCCCAAGATGTATATACAGTGGACCCTCGGTTTTCGTTCAAAATTCATTCCAGAATGCTGTTCAAGTGCTGTTACCAAACGAATTTATTCCCATAAGGAATAATGTAAATTAGATTAGTCCATTTCAGACCCCCAAAAATACACTTACAGAAGCTCTTACAAAAATACACTCACATAATTATTTGAGTTTGGAGGTGAACGAAAACCGAGGGTCCACTGTACAGTGGTCCCTCGGTTTTCGTGCATCTCCAAACTCGAACATTTATGTAAGTGTATTTTCGTAAGTGCTGTTGCAAGTGTATTTTTGGGGGTCTGAAATAGACTAACCTACATGACATTATTTCTTAAGGAAGTAAATTGTTCGGTAATGGCACTTGAGCAGCATTCTGGAATGAATTTTCGGCGAAAACCGAGGGACCACTGTATACCTAAGCAGAAAGAACCTCGAGTTCAAAGTTTTAATTAGGTCTTCATAATTCCTGCTGGTCATTCTACTAAGTTGTTGCATATTTACAACCAAACTATGCAGGTTTTTTAACACCACAAACAACATTATTAACACAGCCCCTAGCTCAGGACATTATAAACCACATAATTATGTAGAACTAACATACCCATTAACATAGAGAAGACCCTGCTCCTTGGCCAACCTGAGGGCATACTCTCGACACTCACCAATGTCATTCCCCTTAACAATGACATTGGCACCATACTGCCTGCATGCCTGTACCTTCATGATAGGGGCTACCAAGGGCATCACCTGTACAGTGGTGGTAGAACAAATTACTTCAATAGGCACATACACTCACCAAAAAAAAAATAATGCTGCAATATAAACTACATTATTTACCGACTTCTTTCTTTCTTTCAACAAATCAGCAGTATCCCACCAAAGCAGGGTAGCCCAAAAAGAAAAACAAAAGTTTCTCTTTTTAACTTAGTAATGTATACAGGAGAAGGAGTTACTAGCCCCTTGCTCCCGACATTTTAGTCGCCTCTTACGACACGCATGGCTTAAGGAGGAAGAATTCAGTACCACTTCCCCATGGAGAATTATTTACTAACAGGTAAAAAAAAAAATAAAAAAAAAATGGTGGTGATGGTACTTAATAAAAACGGATGGTCTTACAGCAATTTTAAATTAGGGGTATGCATTGAAAATATAGGTGGAGATATCCATCTATGTACTGGGTACTAATGAAAGCCTTATATTGATCGAACTCTTCATTCCAAATGTTAATAGAAGAGCAATGTGGAACACTTAAATATCCATAACCAGGTTAAAAGCTCCTCAACAATGGTGCCAAATTTATTAAAACTATAATTGCATTTACAATTATTAGTGTATCATATTTGAAACAAATATGTAATTCATGAATTTCTTTCTTATTCAGTCTGAAATTTATAATGTATATAAAAAATAAAAGGAAATTAAAAAATAATGCATAAAAACTTTGTAATAATTATTGCTGTTGTACCACTCGAATTTAGCAAAGAAATACTGCCACAAAAACACAGTAAGATACAGGTAGAAAGCAAGAAACATGGGGCAGAAGGGAAAAAGAGGGACAGAGTACATTCTTATTAGACTCACCACTGTGACTGGGATTTCCAGTTCCTGTCCATGGTAGCAAAGAGCAAGTGCATGGTTGCCTGCTGATGCAGCAATAACACCCCTCTTTTGCTGATCCTCTGGCAACATCAATAATGTGTATCTTGCACCACGTTCCTTGGAGAGCATGTGCATTAAAAAAGTGAATGAAAGAAAATATGTACAAGAAAATAAGAGTACAGGTATTTATTATTATTATAATCAAATAGAAGCGCTAAACCACAGGGGTTATACAGTGCTGCATACAGGTACTTATAATGTGATATTTAGTAATTCTGAGCAAATCAGAGACTGTGACATACAGACCAACCCCCATCCCCTTGTTGCCTGTTTTTTCTGTCACATCTCAGTAAGTTATACCCTGGGATCCACATTTTGAATGCACTTTGTGCAAGAGTATGAAACAGATAATGTTTATGAAGGGATAATGCAGGGGACAATGGTGTAGGAGAGTTTGTAATAGCCATCTGAACTTCCTACCACAGCATGTGAGCTACACTTGTTTCTCAGTTCAGAAGTATATTTTCTTGGAAGAGTCCATGTTGCAGCACCTGTTTGTCCTATGATTAAAATTAGATTTGCAACAAAGGTCCTTTCCAGTGTTCACTTTTTTTATTACTCAGTTAAAGTACAGGTACAACATCGATTTTCCGAACCCTTTGGTTCTAAAGCCTTTCCGGATTACTGAGTTTTCTGCCTTTAGAGAGCGCAGTATTCCTTGGGTTTGGATAAGTGACATACAGTTGGGTGGTAAATACATTGCCGCAGGAATTTCAAGTTCCTGCTTGTAAATTTGTATGGATTATAAGAGTTTCCTGACCATCAGTGTCTGGAAAATTGATGTTGTCAATATCCCGTTTAACTGAACGTTTCATCAAAAATAATTTATAAATCTAGTTGGATTACTAAATCTATAAAGAAGAAAAACTTTTGTCTCTTTCTTTTTCAGGTCACCCTAGGAGATGTCATTGTGTTAAAAAAAAAATTAGTTGTTATTAACCTAAGTGCCTGCAACAGAAATCCTTGATGCAATAGAAATCACTGATAGTTTACCATTTTACATAAAAAATATAAATAAAAGGAGAAGTGAAACAAAGAACTTAAAACTTACTTTAGTGTAAGTTTTAACCTAATGTTAGGTCATTCCACTTTTAGCTTTAATTATTAATTAATTCCTGAAGGCATACTATCATGTATACTTGGAGTATACCTGAAGAGTTTCAGGGGTCAATGCTCCCATGGCCCAGTCTGTGACCAGGCCTCGCAGTGAATCAGGGCCTGATCAACCAGGCTGTTACTGCTGGCAGCACACAAACCGATGCATGAACCACCGCCCGGTTGATCAGGTACGTACTGACTTTAGGTGTCACTAGAGTACTGCAAACATTTAATTATACTTAAAATTCTAATACTAATGCACAAAATAGTAAATCCTATCCCTGCTGAGCAAACATTTTTTACCACTTGTCTTGATGAAATCCTGGGTTGTTACGGTAGCAATAACCTGCTTGTCACTGAGTTACAGAAGCTTTCACACCTACTGTAATTGGACAAATCTATAGAATGCCCATCATCTGTTTTCCCTTACTTGTCACGAAAATCTCCTTGGTAAGGTAACCATGCATATATACAGTGGTACCTCGAGTTACGAGCTTAATTCATTCCAGAATGCTGTTCGAGTGCCGATGCCGAACAAATTTGTTCCCATAAGGAATAATGTAAATTAGATTAATCTGTTTCAGACCCACAAAAATACACTTACAAAAGCACTTACAGAAATACACTTACATAATTGTTTGAGTTGGGAGCTGCTCTTACATCGAGGTACCACTGTATAACCACACACTTTCTTTCTCCATATGTTCCAACATCAAAGCTAGCAACAATACTTTAATCTTGAACAGAAACAATCAATATTGTGATACAGAAATTATGGACATATACAGTAATTGCCATAAAGTGTTACAGTAAAACAAGAAATTTTAACTCTGATTGTACATAGGAACAAAATTTTGATAAAAGTAAAATAAAAAAAAGACATAAGGGAAGAAGTAGAAAGTAAAAAAGAATGAAAAACATTCACAATTTGCAATGCAGTTTGAAAAAATATGACATTTTATCAGTGATAAATGTACCAAGAAAAAAAGCAATAAAGAACTGAAAATCACATTACTGTTTTACATGTAACCAAAGATAATGCCAACCTTGAAGCTGCCAGTATACTGGTTGAACTCTTTCTTGAAGAATATCTCCATGTCGGTGAAACTGGACATGTGAGACTTTGTGCAAGGTGTGTTCATAACACCAGACTTGATCTTAAAAGCAGCAGCACTCACATCCTGAATATGAAGATAATAAAAACTTTAGTGACCAGGTGAGAAAACTGGAGTCTTACTGGTAAATAATGTAAAGAATTTTACAATGAAATTCATGTTTTCATAAGTAATGAGGGAAGTCATACTACTTTCTACATATTATGACTAGTTATCCCAGGAATTAATATTTAACCCTTAAACGGTCCAAACGTATACAGTGGACCCCTGAGTAACGACCAAAATTCATTCCAGAAGCCTGCTCAAGTGCCATTACCGAACGAATTTACTCCCTTAAGAAATAATGTCAAGTAGGTTAGTCCATTTCAGACCCCCAAAAATACACTTACAAAAGCACTTACAATATTATACTTACATAATTGTACGATTTCCGGGGTGCTCGTTACTCGGGGGTCCACTGTATATATGTTCGCTCGCTCAGTGCCCTGAATATTTAAAAAAAAAAAAAAATTATAAAAATAAAGAGCACATTTTTTTAAGTGTTATAGGATAAAAAAAAAATTTAGGGTCAGTACTTACGGAGATATGAGGCGGAGAAGTTGGCACTGGATGCTCACCTGACAGCAACAGGAGTCCTGCCGCTTGTAGAATTGTTGCCGATATATCTTTTTTTCTCCTTTTTTTATTATTTTATATAATTTTTATGTTCTGATAATTACAATTTATGTGTGAGGATGTTAAATAGGAGTGAATGGAGATGAATGGTTTTTGGGACCTGACGAGCTGTTGGAGTGTGAGCAGGGTAACATTTTGTGAAGGGATTCAGGGAAACCAGTTAATTGATTTAGTTGGACTTGAGTCCTGGAAATGAGAAGTACAATGCCTGCACTTTAAAGGAGGGGTCTGGGATAGTGACAGCTGGGACTATTCTCAGCTGTCGTATCTGAGCGCCTCTGCAAAGACAGTGATTATGTATGAGTGTGGTGAAAGTGTTGAATGATGATGAAAATATTTTCTTTTTGGGGATTTTCTTTCTTTTTGGGTCACCCTGCCTCGGTGGGAGACGGCCGACTTGTTGAAAAAAAAAAAATACAATTTATAGTAGTTCTTGTGATTTCATAGCCAATCTTTGTTCTGACACTAATATTAGGTACTGAAATTGTACTCAAATAATAATAATAGTGCATAAAAATAATAATAATAATGATTGTGCATAATAATAATAATGATAGTGCATAATAATAATAATAATAATAATAATAATAATAATAATAAAGTTCCCTTGAAGCATTATGTAAGATGTGTGTCACTGCCTTATCTCATCTGATCTGCACTAATGATGACTGGTGACATTTGATGAGGGGTGAGGGTAGTCTAATCTTTTCTAATCAGTCCAGTAATTACTGTGATGACATTTGATGAGCTTACACTGCTTCCCTTTATTTGTTATGCAAACCTGTCTGTCTGTCTGTCTGTGTGTCTGTCTTTCTGTCTGCTTGTCTCAGAGAGTAGCTCATAAACCAACTGGTATTACACAGATCACAAGCACATTATATCACTTTGTCTTGATTTTTTTAGTTATCCTAGGTAATTTACACTATGTTATAATTGTATTTACGTATGTGTTCCTGTGAGATAGAGACAGATAGATATAGACAGACAAAGACAGACAGCCAATCAAGTACCCAGCTGACCAGCCAGGTGGCCAACCAGCTGCTGGCCAGCCAGGTGGCCAACCAGCTGCTGGCCAGCTGGCCAACCAGCTGCTGGCCAGCCAGGTGGCCAACCAGCTGCTGGCCAGCCAAGTGGCCAGGCAGGCAGCCAGCCAGCTGGCCGGCCAGCCTGCCGACATCACTTTCCACTTAAAAGGGGTGTTAATATGACATAACATCAGTGAATCCTTGGTGTTTGCCGCGCTGTTTGCTCTAGCTGGCACTCAATTTAACTTGTGCTCCCACAAGGTACTAAGTGGTCCCAGATTTTTTTAATATGACGCACACCAAGTGTTAAGACCCATTCTATGCTGATCAGGCATCTCAGGCCAATCGTGCCAAATTTGGAGGCAGGAAAAATAAAACGTATATATACGTTTGGGGCAGTAGCAGTACTAACGTATATATATGTTTGGACCGTTTAAGGGTTAAGAGAAAAGTGCTTGAAATGCACATTCTTATCCAAGCTGGTGGAGACAAATAGGCAAGTTCCCTACACCTACTACCTCTGTCTACCTAACAGCACATTGGTTCAGTACCTGGGTCTTAGTCAAATGTTGTAGGTTGCATCCTAGGAAAAAGGATCAATGGACCACAATAGAAATAAACCACACTGCTCGACTTTCTTGGGTTATCCTTGGTCAATTACCCTCCAAGTGAATAATTTAAGTAAAATCTTAATTTTACACATGTAATCTTAAGAAATAAGGATGGGCACATAAGTTTGAATTAGACAAATTACAGACCACATATACACCTGCAGAACAAGTTCTGACTTGTGTTTTGGGGAAGTGAAAATCTATAAAAGGAATGGGGAGAAAAAAAAGTGCACTGTAGGAAGAAGAGACCACACCAGATTGCCCCCTTATCAACTTCCCTCAAATCATTGCACAACATACTACTACATATATTCAAAATTAGAATATATGTACAGTGGACCCCCGGTGTTCGTGATTTTTTCGTTCCAGAATGCTGTTCAAGTGCCATTACCAAACGAATTTATTCCCATAAGGAATAATGTAAAGTAGACTAGTCCTTTTAGACCCCCAAAAATACACTTATAAAAGCATTTAAAAAAATACACTTACAGGGTGAGTTTGGAGCAGGACGAACACCGGGGGTCCACTGTAGCTAGTTTCAAAGAGTATTTGTACATTTCAATGATCAAATTGACTGTGCTTATTCACTCAGATTTATTATGCTTTCTCTATATGTTTTGGCATAAAATATGATATCCATTATCATGAATAATCCTGCATAATGGTGGACATTCATAAACACAATTTTTTTTTTTTTAACCTTCTGGAATACAACACAATTTTTTATTTCTTTATGCAGTACAAATAATGTAATTTACATGTAATAAAACACTGGTAGGCACAAAAGAAAGCCACTAATTATACAATGCATTTCAGACAAACTAATCCTAATGCTTAAATGTTACTTAAAATATAGACATCAGACTATTAAGTAGGACTTCTTATGCAGTTAACTACAATCATAAGTACAATAAGGTAGCTAATGAACAAATGGTCAATTACAAAACTACAGCCTCTCCTCATTCAGCGACGTACTCGTTTACCGATGACTCGGACCTACAACAGGCTCTCTGACCAGTATGCATACCTAAATAATGTATTTTAGAGCTAATTTCCTCTAGTCTGTTTATTACAATATACAGTACACTACTGTATAAACATTTAAAAATATACCAGAAATGTTATAAATGGTGCAAAGGTGACATTAAAACAATACCAAAGATACAGTGGTACCTCGACTTACGTTTTTAATCCGTCAGAGAGGGCATTTCTTAAGATGAAACAAACGTAACACGAATCAATTTTCACCATAAGAAATAATGGAAATAAATTTAATCCGTCCAAGACTTCCAAAAGTAGTTAAATAAAATATTTTTTAGAACTTTTGGACATTAAATAATACACAATTTAATAAAGAATACATAAATACACATGCAAATATTGTACAATAACATGTCACTTACATTTATTGAAGAGTTGTTGATGTGTGGAGGACGTGAGGAGGGGAGAAGGTGGAGTAGTATGCTAGTGTTTGGAAGAGGAATCCTTCCATTAACACTGCAGGTACCAAGTTCTTTTCTGGGGTTACTGGCCTTTTCTTTGAATGCTACACTCCCTGCATGAATGCTACACTCCCTGCATGAATGCTACACTCTCATGAATGCTACACTCCTGCATGAATGCTACACTCCCTGCATGAATGCTACACTCCCTGCATGAATGCTACACTCCCTGCATGAATGCTACACTCCCTGCATGCCTACTACACTCCCTGCATGCCTTGCTACACTCCCTGCATCCTTGCTACACTCCCTGCATCTTTGCTACACTCCCTGCATGAATGCTACACTCCCTGCATGCCTACTACACTCCCTGCATCCTTGCTACACTCCCTGCATCCTTGCTACACTCCCTGCATCCTTGCTACACTCCCTGCATCCTTGCTACACTCCCTGCATCCCTGCTACACTCCCTGCATCCTTGCTACACTCCCTGCATCCTTGCTACACTCCCTGCATCCCTGCTACACTCCCTGCATCCTTGCTACACTCTTTGCATCCCTGCTACACTCCCTGCATCCCTGCTACACTCCCTGCATCCCTGCTACACTCCCTGCATCTTTGCTACACTCCCTGCATGCCTGCTACACTCCCTGCATGCCTGCTACACTCCCTGCATCCCTGCTACACTCTCTGCATCTTTGCTACACTCCCTGCATGCCTGCTACACTCCCTGCATAAATGCTACACTCCCTGCATAAATGCTTCACTCCCTGCATCCCTGCTACACTCCCTGCATCTTTGCTACACTCCCTGCATGCCTGCTACACTCCCTGCATGCCTGCTACACTCCCTGCATCCCTGCTACACTCTCTGCATCTTTGCTACACTCCCTGCATGCCTGCTACACTCCCTGCATAAATGCTACACTCCCTGCATAAATGCTTCACTCCCTGCACATTCTTTACCACAGGCTTAGCACTAGGAGCTTTCCTTGGACCCATGGTAGCTTATTTAGCAGTTGCAAGCACTAAAAACAGTGGAATAATTACAATATACTGGTATGAATGCGTGGGTGTGGGTGGGTGGTCGCTCTCGCTTGTAAACAATAGCACTGACGCTCCCTGGAGTGCGCGCTCAGCTGGGCTCCAAGCGAACAGGTCCGGTACGAAAGGCGTAAGACGAATCAAACAACGGATGTCGCATTCAAATTTCTTACGTTATAAGTAACGGATATCGAATATAACGTAAGGTGATAACAACGTAAGTCGAGGTACCACTGTAGTTGACACAAACCCACTACCATTATAGTACAGTGGACCCCTGGTTTTCGTGATTTTTTCATTCCAGAATGCTGTTCAAGTGCCATTACCAAACGAATTTATTCCCATAAGGAATAATGTAAAGTAGACTAGTCCTTTTAAACCCCCAAAAATACACTTACAAAAGCATTTAAAAAAATACACTTACATAAAAGAGAGAGTTTGGAGCAGGACGAACACTGGGGGTCCACTGTATTTTATTAAAATGTTTAGACCTTGGTTATAACAGACCTGAAAGGTTATGGGTTTGGGATTCTTGGGATCACACCAGGGGTCAAACAGAGCATCATCTTTGGCTGGAGTAGAAGACACACCGGCACTTGAGGATGAGCGAGTCGTGTCACCTTCCACCGGCATCCTAACCAGGCGCGAGTCTGAAAGTTAAATGCAATATTGCATCACAAAATACAGTACTATGAGTACAGGGTTGTGTAAAATGGTAAAGCTAATAAATTTAATTATATGGGTCAAAAATAAATGTCATTATATGTACATTAATAATACATTGTACGTATTTCAAGAGAATGGTGAAAATATTATATTTTATAAAAATACAGTGGTACCTTGACTTACGAGTTTAATCCGTTTCGTGACCTAGCTCGTAACTCAATTTGCTCGTATATCAAATCAATTTTCCTCATTGAAATTAAATGAAATGCCATTAATCCGTTCCAGCGGACTTCCTGCTCTCGGTAGGCAGGAGAAAATACTTCAATATAATGCTAATATCAACTCTATGGCATATGACAAAATAAACAATACTGTATAAATAACATAGAAACATGATATACGTATACTCTAGAATGAATATGTCATTATGTGACGAGTGGTGGCGGCCACTCCCGAGGTAAAAATAACTATCGCTCTGACCATATCTTCCCATGCTTCCCCTTCTGAGGTCTTATTATAAGAGAAAATGGAGTGTTTGTGAGGCTAACTGCACTAGATCACTAGTTTCATAAGGAAAACACTGAAACAATGTATTTATAAATAAGAAATATTGTATAAAAACATAATAAACTATAATAGAGAATGTAATGAAATAAACTGGTTTTATAAAGTGTATGCATTTACCTTAGAGAACAGATGCTGGCAGAGGTGGAGGGTGGAAAAGATAGGCAGAGCGGCATATGCTGTCAGTGGCCCAATAAACCCCAACAACAACAACAAGAAAGATAGGCAGAGGAGATTGGAAGAGTTTGTTTCGTTTTGTGCTTTTTCTATTGCTTAATCTTAATGCTACACTTTATCGCTGAACTTAATTGCTACAATTTTTTTTTTTTTTTTTTCACTTCATCGGAGGAATTCCTTCTGCTTTAGTATGGTACATATCCTAGAAGTACAGTGGACCCTCGGTTAGCGGCCGTTCCTGTTAGTGGCCAACTCAGTTAGCGGCCGGTTTTACAGCTCCCGGTTAGCAGCCGTTATTCCGGTTAGCAGCCGTATTGGACGCATCAACCCGCCAGCTGGGGACGCTTGCGCTTCAGTTTGTTTGTGTCTCTCAGTACGTAAGGAAGCTTCTGCTCATTCATACAAACATTTCGCTTGTTTTCCATTGTTTTTTGCCAGTGCAACTGCGAAATAAGTAACCATGGCTCCCAAGAAAGTTCCTAGTAAAGTTCTTGTGGCAAAGAGAGTGAGAAATACCATGGAATTTAAGAGTGAAGTGATTGAGAAATATGAGAGTGGTATGCGGGTGCTGGAACTTGCCAGGATGTTTGGGAAAAACAAATCAACAATTACAACCATCCTGTCAAAGAAAGAATAGATCAAGGAGGCTGATGTTGCCAAAGGAGTAAATGTGCTTACGAAACAAAGGTCAGCAATAATGGAACAAATGGAAAAGTTATTATTATTGTGGATTAAAGAAAAACAAATGGTGGGAGACAGTGTAGTGGAGTCTGTTATTTGTGAGAAGGCAAGTGCTGCTGGTAGTGAATTTAGGGCCAGCAAAGGCTGGTTTGAGAGATTTAAGAAGCGTAGTGGCATACACAGTGTTGTAAGGCATGGTGAGGCTGCAAGTTCAGACAAACATTCTGCTGAAAAGTTTGTGCAGGAATTTCAGGACTACATAAAGAGTGAAAATCTGAAACCCCAACAAGTGTTTAACTGTGACAAAACAGGCCTGTTTTGGAAGAAAATGCCCAACAGGACCTACATCACGCAGGAGGAAAAGACACTGCGTGGACACAAGCCTATGAAAGACAGGCTAACTCTCATGTTGTGTAGCAACACTCTGAAACTCCCAGAATGTTCACGAAACACAATGTTCACAAGAAAAGATTGTGTGTGATGTGGAAATCAAGTCAAAATGCATGGGTCACAAGGTCAATTTTCAAAGATTGGGTTGATGATGTGTTTGGCCCAAGTGTGAAAAAATACCTTCAGGATAACAATTTGGGACTCAAGTGCCTCCTGATACTGGACAATGCTCCTGCACATCCTCCAGACTTGGAAGACCAAACGTCTAGGGACTTCAAATTTATAAAAGTGAAGTTCTTGCCTCCTAACACCACTCCTCTTCTCCAGCCCATGGACCAGCAGGTCATTTCTAACTTCAAGAAACTGTACACCAAAGCAGTGTTTCAGAAGTGCTTTGATATGACCTCAGACACTGAATTGACCCTTAGAGAGTTCTGGAAGATTCACTTCAATATCTACAACTGCATAGGCCTTATAGGTAAGGCTTGGGAGGGAGTGACTACCAGGACTTTGAACTCTGCTTGGAGACCACTGTGGCCAGATTGTGTCCAACAGAGGGATTTTGAAGGATTTGCAGCTGACGACCCTGTTCCTGTTGTAGAAGATATTGTGACATTGGGGAACAGCCTGGGGTTGGAGGTGAGTGGTGAGGATGTGGAAGAGTTGGTGGAGGACCACAGGGTAGAGCTAACAACTGAAGAGCTGCAAGAGCTTCATCTGGAACAGCAACAGACCACAGCTCAGGAACTTGCTTCACAGGAGGAGGGAGAGAGAGAGGTGCCTTCTTCAGTGATTAAGGAAATGTGTGGAACGTGGAATAGATTACAAAGTTTTGTTGAAAAACACCATCCTGACCAAGCTGAAACAAGCCATATCTGCAACATGTTTAGTGACAAAACCTTGTCCCACTTCAGGGAAATGTTAAAGAGGCGCCAGAAACAGCACTCTGGACACTTATTTTTCTAGACAAGGCTCTAGTGACTCTCAAGCTGGTCCTAGTGGCATTAAAAGAAAAAGAAGGGAAGTAACCCCAGAGAGGGACTTGTTACCTGAAGTCCTTTTGGAGGGGGATTCCCCTTCCAAAAACTAACTCCTCTCTATTTCCTCCTCCCTATCTTCCAGAAGCCAGCATTAGTCTTCAATAAAGGTATGTATGTAATACTAATTTAATTGTTAAAAAAATTATTTTTTGGTGAATATTTTTGTCTGGAACGGATTAATTGTATTTACATTAATTCTTATGGGGAATATTATTTTGGTTAAAGGCCATTTCGGTTAAAGGCCTAGCTCCTGGAACGGATTACGGCTGCTAACCGAGGGTCCACTGTACTATGCTGGTACTACCTCGACAACTCCACTACCCGCACACCTTGCTCGTGTTTTTCTATGATTTCATGCTTTAATTCAATGGACATCATCCTCTTCTTCTCAGCACTGTCCTTTGAACTTACTTTCTTAGAACCCATGGTTAGAAAAAAGAAATTTGGCAAAATAACTGCACAAAACGCAAGCACAACACAAGAGAGATGCTTCCACAGCGAGGTAAACTCATGCACTGCTGAGCGGATGTTGTGGTGTTCGCTGCACCAACCAGTGGCGGCGTATCTGAAGCTCGCTCATAACTTGGATTTTGGCTCGTAACTCAAGAGCAAAAAATCGACAGAGCGACGGCTCATACGTAACTTGAAAAATTTGTACGTTGGAGCACTCGTAAGTCGAGGTTCCACTGTATGCATAACATTAATTATTTGTTCGACTGGATAATCATGTGGATGGCATCAAATAAATTGACTCAATATTAATAAGGACTACTATACAGCCTCTCCTCACTTTACCGACAACTCAGACTTACAACCAGCACTCTGACCAGTATGCATACCTAAGTAATGTATATTAAAGCTGATTTCCTCTATTCTGTTTATTACAATAGTATACAGTACACTACTGTATAAACATTTAAAAATATACTAAAAAAGGTATAAATGGTGCAAAGGTGACATTAAAACAATATCAAAGATAGTTGACACAAACCGACTACCATTATAGTATGCTCCTTGCTTAGTGGTGAATTCCTTTACTGACATGGTCTTAGGAATGAAACTCCATTGTTAAATAAGGAGAGGCTGTACAGTGGACCCCCGGTGTTCGTCCATTTTTCGTAACAGAATGCTGCTCAAGTGCCATTACCAACCGAATTTATTCCCTTAAGAAATAATGTAAAGTAGACTAGTCCTTTTAGACTCCCAAAACTACACTTATAAAAGCATTTAAAAAAATACACTTACATAAAAGGGAGTGTTTTGAGCAGGACGAACACCGGGGGTTCACTGTATAGTGTTTGGTAATAAAGTTAAAAATATACAATTAAACTTAGATACTACACACACTGAAAATAAAAAATTCTTGGGTATTCACCTTGACGTCAAACTTATATTTAGCAAACACATCCAGCATATACTATAAAAAAGTTTCCAAAACAGAACATTATTTCCATAATACGTATATGATATGATTTACTACAACCAACACTACTTACTTTGTACTACCATCACAACATACAACAGAAAATCATGTCAAACCAATCATAATCCAACAAAAATTGGCCACTAGGACAATCTAGCACACTTCTTCCCCTTTCTTCATGATTCAAAGATCTGAACCTTCTAAGAATCTAAATGTACACAGTATCCACACATCTTACTGAGTATTTCACACACATATACAGAACAGGTTAGTGAACGAGTTTGGGAGGGTGTGTAAAGGTAGAAAGTTGAAAGTGAACATAGATAAGAGTAAAGTGATGAGGGTATCAAATGATTTAAATAAAGAAAAATTGGATATTACATTGGAGAGAGGGATTATGGAAGAAGTGAATGTTTTCAGATATTTGGGAGTTGACTTGTCAGCGGATGGATTTATGAAGGATGAGGTTAACCATAGAATTGATGAGAGAAAAAAGGTGAGTGGTGCGTTGAGGTATCTGTGGAGACAAAAAATGTTATTCATGGAGGCAAAGAAGGGAATGTACGAAAGTATAGTGGTACCAACACTCTTATATGGGTGTGAAGCATGGGTTGTAAATGCTGCAGAGAGGAGGAGGCTGGAGGCAGTGGAGATGTCCTGTCTAAGGGCAATGTGTGGTGTAAATATTATGCAGAAAATTTGGAGTGTGGAAATTAGGAGGTGTGGAGTTACTAAAAGTATTTGTCAGAGAGCTGAAGAGGGGTTGTTGAGGTGGTTTGGTCATTTAGAGAGAATGGATCAAAGTAGAATGACTTGGAGAGAGTACAGTGGACCCTCGGTTTTCGTTCATCTCCAAACTCAAACAATTAGGTAAGTGTATTTTTATAAGAACTTTTGTAAGTGCATTTTTGGGGGTCTGAAATGACTAATCTAATTTACATTTTTCCTTATGGGAACAAATTCGTTCGGTAATGGCACTCGAACAGCATTCTGGAAAGAATTTTCAACGAAAACCGAGGGTCCAATGTATAAATCTGTAGGGAAAGGACAGCAGAGTAGGAGTCGTCCTCGAAAAGGTTGGAGGGAGGGGGTAAAGGAGGTTTTGTGGGCGAAGGGCTTGGACTTCCAGCAAGCATGTGTGAGCGTGTTAAATAGGAGTGAATGGTTTTTGGGACCTGATGAGCTGTTGGAGTGTGAGCAGGGTAATATTTTGTGAAGGGATTCAGGGAAACCAGTTAATTGATTTAGTTGGACTCGAGTCCTGGAAATGAGAAGTACAATGCCTGCACTTTAAAGGAGGGGTCTGGAATAGTGACAGTTGGGAGGGACTTATTCTCAGCTGTCGTATCTGAGCGCCTCTGCAAAGACAGTGATTATGTATGAGTGAGGTGAAAGTGTTGAATGATGATGAAAGTATTTTCTTTTTGGGGATTTTCTTTCTTTTTGGGTCACCCTGCCTCGGTGGGAGATGGCCGACTTGTTGAAAAAAAAAAAAAATACAGAACACTCATAAATATTAACCTGACCCTTGCAGATTCAGTGCTTGGTTTTAATAAAAATAATAATAATAATAATAATATTTTGTTTGGATTTTTAAACCAGGAGGGTTATCCACCCATGATAACCCAAGAAAGGCAGTGCATCATTGAGGGACTCTCTGCATTATTTCCATTGGGGTAACAAAAAAATTCACAATACCGTGACTGGAACAATACACAAATATCCCACACATAGAAGAGAGGAGCTTATGACGATGTTTCGGTCCGACTTGAACCATTTACAAAGTCACACTAACAAAAAGAAGAGGAGGGAGTACTATACAGTGGTACCTTGGTTAACGATGGTCCCCAAACTCACCCTTTTATGTAAGTTTATTTTTTTAAATGCTTTTGTAAGTGTATTTTTGGGGGTCTAAAAGGACTAGTCTATTTTACATTATTCCTAATGGGGATAAATTCATTTGGTAATGGCACTTGAACAGCATTCTGGAATGAAAAAATATCGTTAACCGAGGTACCACTGTATATACTCCCTCCTCTTCTTTTTTTAGTGTGACTTTGTAAATGGTTCAAGTCGGACCGAAACGTCATCGTAAGCTCCTCTCTTCTATTACCTGGAGTTTACCTAGAGAGAATTCCAGGGGTCAATGCCCCCGCGGCCCGGTCTGTGACCAGGCCTCATGTTGGACCAGAGCCTGATCAACCAGGCTGTTACTGCTGGCCACACGCAGTCCAACGTACGAACCACAGCCTGGCTGGTCAGGTACCGACTTTAGGTGCCTGTCCAGTGCCTGCTTGAAGACAGCCAGGGGTTTGTTGGTAATCCCTCTTATGTATGCTGGGAGGCAGTTGAACAATCTTGGGCCCCTGACACTCATTGTGTTGTCCCTCAACGTGCTAGTGGCACCCCTGCTTTTCATTGGGGGGATGTTACATCGCCTGCCGAGTCTTTTGCTTTCGTAGGGAGTGATTTTCGTGTGCAAGTTTGGTACTAATCCCTCGAGAATTTTCCACGTGTATATAACAATGTATCTCTCCCGCCTGCGTTCTAGGGAGTACAGGTTTAGAAACTTCAAGCGTTCCCAGTAATTGAGGTGGTTTATCGCAGTAATGCGTGCCGTGAAGGTTCTCTGCACATTTTCAAGGTCAGCAATTTCACCTGCCTTGAAAGGTGCAGTTAGTGTGCAGCAATATTCCAGCCTAGATAGAACAAGCGATTTGTAAAGTGTCAACATGGGCTTTGCATCCCTGGTTTTGAAGGTTCTCATTATCCATCCTGTCATTTTTCTAGCAGATGCGATTGCTACGGTGTTATGGTCCTTGAAGGTGAGATCCTCTGACATGATCACTCCCAGGTCTTTGACATTAGTTTTTCTCTCTATTGTGTGGTTGGAATTAGTTTTGTACTCCGATGAGATTTTAATTTCCTCACGTTTTCCGTATCTGAGTAATTGAAATTTCTGATCATTGAACTTTATATTGTTTTCTGCAGCCCATTTAAAGATTTGGTTTATGTCTGCTTGGAGTCTTGCAGTGTCTTCAACGGTGGACACTGTCATACAGATTCGGGTGTCATCTGCAAAGGAAGACACGGCACTGTGGCTTATATCCCTGTCTATGTCCGATATGAGGATGAGGAACAGGATGGGAGCGAGTACTGTGCCTTGTGGAACAGAGCTTTTCACATTAGCTGCCTCAGACTTTACTCTGTTGACTACTACTCTTTGTGTTCTACTTGTTAGGAAATTATAGATCCATCTACCAACTTTTCCTGTTATTCCTTTATCACACATTTTGTGTGCTATCACACCATGGTCACGCTTATCAAAGGCTTTTGCAAAGTCTGTGTATATAACATCTGCATTCTGTTTGTCCTCTAGAGCATCCAGGACCTTGTCATAGTGGTCCAGTAGTCGGGACAGACAGGAGCGACCTGCTCTAAACCCATGCTGCCCTGGGTTGTGTAATTGATGGTTATCTAGATGAGTGGCAATCTTGCTTCTTAGAACCCTTTCAAAGATTTTTATGATATGGGACGTTAGCGCTATTGGTCTGTAGTTCTTTGCCATTGCTTTAGTGCCGCCTTTGTGGAGTGGGGCTATGTCTGTTGTTTTTAGTAACTGCGGGACGACCCCAGTGTCCATGCTCCCTCTCCATAGGATGTTAAAAGCACGTGATAGGGGCTTCTTGCAGTTCTTGATGAACACTGAGTTCCATGAGTCGGGGCCTGGAACGGAGTGGATAGGCATGTCATTTATCGCCTTTTCAAAGTCATGTGGCGTCAGATAGGCTTGCGTCTACCAGGTTCTGTGGCACTTTCATAAAAAATTATTCCATTGGGGTCCTCAATCTTGTCCCCCAGGATGCGATACACACCAGTCGAATAACACCCAGGTACCTACTTGCTTGCTAGGTGAAGGGAACAACAGGTGTAAGGAAACATGCGCTCAATGTTTCACCCTTGCCGGGGATTGAACCATGGACAGTGTGTGAAGTGGGAGCTTTGCCTGCCAGGCCACAAGCCACCTAAACTAAAACAATTCCTTTGAGAGCTGCAACAGATCACACAGACAACACCAGAAATAAATCTGCTATTCCATATAGCCTGACATGCTTCACGTTACCTTTCCTAAGAATTAACACATTGTAACTCGTCTAATAAAATTTTGACTTAACTTTTGATTTTGAAGCTGTCCTCTAATATCATTAAATAAAATGATTGTGTGAAATAAAACTGATAAACGATAAATACATTAAAGCAAATTTAAACAAACTAGAGTAATTACTGAAAAAAAATAAAGAACATGTTTTAATACAGTATTTTATTGAACTATGTTAATCTGCCACATCCCCCAAACCTTCCCCCCCCAAAAAAAAAAATCTTCACTCTTCCTTGGATCAAACCCAACTACCTACCATTCCCCAGGAGCTGTATAACTTACAAATTTAGCACTTACTCATGAATATAATAATATATATCAAACAATATAATAATGTGATTAAGTAAGTAAGTTTATTCAGGTATACACAATTACATAGATTATCATACAAAGCAGCATATGTGTAGAGAACCCAGGATAACCAAAAAAAGTCAAAGTAACTTGTTTCCATTGGGGTCCATTATTTCCATGCAAGAAATGCTTACATGCTAAATTTAGCATGCCGTGCCATAGAGTATGAACAAATTAGTATCAGTTAAAAAGTAAAAAAAAATAAATGCAACATCCTAATTCAAGAAAAGCGTGATGTCACCAGGGAACACATGGCACACATTGGCTCCACTGGTGTCAAGTCTTAATTTAAACATTACTTGAGCACCAAGTGTCATCATTAACTGGGTATTTATGGTGGTAACCAGCCACATGCTGGGCAAACATGGTTATAGTAATTCTATGTTAATCAGTAGCAGAATTAACTATCATGTAAGGAGTCCCCTCATTCAAGATTATTCTAGTTAACTGTCTATTACTATTGTAACTTACTTAGGCAACAGAATGTTGGGGCAAAGTTCTTGGATGCATCATATGTCTTTATACCTTTCAACAAAATACGAAGAATACAAGAACAACCCCAGAAAGCTCAGGGAAGTCAATGGAAGTCAAGGACCCCAATGAAAAAAAAAGACACTTTGACAGACTTTTTTTTTGTTATCCTAGGTAATCTACACATCGTAACACGTGCTGCTATGTATAATTTGTAGCTGTATTTATGTATACATATACCTGAATAAACTTACTAAGTAAAAGAGCTAGATTATAGCCATAAACCTGTACATAGATCTAACATAGTGTTAAATATCGAAAACGAGGTAAATAATTAAGTTTATTCAAGTACAGATACACAAATAGTTACATAAACTGTGATACATAGCAGCAAGTGTGTAATTACCTATGATAACCCATTAAATTTGCGACTAAAGTGACAAATTTAGTGGGTTATCCACTAAAGTGGCAAATTATTTCAATTGATTCTACATAACTGTTGCATCAACATTAATAAGTAAAGTGCCAGCTGCATCAATACCTTTAACAAATATTCGGTAAGTTTAAAACTTTCTGTAGTAATAAAGGCGTCAGTTCCAGCAGTTAATAAGTGTATCTTATAACTTCCTGCATGAACAACTAACTTAAACCCAACTAAAAACACTGCGCCAGATAACATCCCAAATTCAAATATTTATTTCCTTGTAAAGTTTACAATGTGTGGTTTACATGTTAAAGTTTTAATTACAAAGAAGGCCACTATCATGCCTAGGCACTTCGGACAGACTAATACTAATTCTTACTGTATATTGATATAGGTTATAATTGAGCAGTGCATTTGAACAAATTCCTAAAAGATGATGCCTCTGAACTGCCACTCCCCACTGCACATAATAAATTGATCTATCACCACCAATACCGTCCCTGAGGGGTCCTAGGAGGCCACAGTTACTCATATCTTCAAGAAAAACAATAAGTCTGACGTCAGCAACTATAGGTGTGTTAGTATATACTCAGTGTAATAACCAAAATTCTAGAGAAGGCGGTGTACTGTCATGTAGTTAAGGATATTAATGTTAAAAACATTCTCCATAGTTAACAATCAGGTTTCAGATCTTACTCGACCGACACCTCCCTAATTAATCTGATGGACTTACCTGAGACTCATGTCGCCAGGGAATCTCATAGGTATGGTGACCTTACACTTGCAAAACGTCTTTGATACGGTCAACCATAATATATTATGTAAGAAACTACAAGCTATCGGCATAGCTTCTGTAGTTTCTATCCGAGCAACAAGAAACAAATTGTTTACCTTATTCCTAATATATCTTTTTATTGTAATTGATTTTCACTCATAAGGTTTAAATAATAAGCTATTACTAGGACCCCATTGGAAATAATTTACTTCAATTTTTTGGGGGTCATCCTAGGTAATTTGCACATGTTACTATGTATGATAATTTGTATAACTATTTATGTGTATCTGTACCTAAATAAACTTACTTAACCACTGCCCACCCTTCAAGGGAGGTTGCCTTGAAACCTAGGAAGGTTGCCTTGAAACCTAGGAAGGTTGCCTTGAAACCAAGGAAGGTTGCCTTGAAACCAAGGAAGGTTGCCTTGAAACCAAGGAAGGTTGCCTTGAAACCAAGGAAGGGTGCCCTGAAGCCAAGGAAGGGTGCCTTGAAGCCAAGGAAGGTTGCCCTGAAGCCAAGGGAGAGGCACCTTGAAGTCTAAGGAGGGTGCCTTGAATCCTAGGGAGGGTGCCTTGAAGCTAAGGGAGGGGTTCTGACCACAGAATTGGAGCCACCCTCTCCTTTCTTGGATCAAACCTGTAAGCCAAACTATTTCCCCTAGTGTTTAGTGTTTCCCTTTCAATATAATATCTAAATAATAACATTAAATATTAAGGTCATTGGAAAGTGCAAAGTCTATAAGTGTCATTCAGTACTTTTGTAATAGGAAGAGGGAAGCTCCAATTCCTTTGACCAAGAGCCCTTCACCACTGCCCACAAGATGTGTATGAGTACATAATAAAGCAATCAAGCTAACAAGACAACCTGTAGTGTATTGATAAGCGTGCTTTCTCCTCGACTATTCTTTATGTGAGTGAATGATTATTAACCCAATTAAAGCTTTTCTCCCTTCTTTTGTGTGCCGCTGTTGGGTAGTGTAGTATAGCCCATCCTATGATTTTCATGAATAACACTATACACATACCTTTATTAAAATGCACCAAAGTGGTTAGGCCGCTCTACCCACCCACCCACCTTTTTCCCACATTTCATCCTTACCTATCCTTTCCCCCCTCCCCATTTTACCAAACCTCTGGTCAAAAATCGCCATCGCCCCTTCCAGGTGTTGTATAACCCTCAAGGGTTGAGTTTCCCCATGAATATGAATACAATACTTGACCAGTGGGTCTGAGATTCCAATACCCATGATTCCTCACACACGATTAAATTGTTTATAGTAATCATGGTATATGAAACACTTTAACCCAGAATGGGATTGGAAGTCAGCGTGTAAACAGGTTGGACTACCCCCTCCTCCCACGCCTCTATTCACAGCTACACAGGCTCCAACCCTCCTGAGAAATGTTGAGACTGACGTCAACTTGTATTTTTGTGAGCTGACACAGGTAAATTAACGAGCTAATATGGTGTTCCTATTTAGCCGTGGTGGCGAGGCTAGAGAAAGTCGAGTGTGTGTAGTGTGGTGTAGTTGAGAGTAGTGGCGTACGTGTATGGCGGTGTAACAGTGTAGGTGTGTAGTGGAATGGTGCATTAACTATGACTGTGAATGTGTAGTGATAAGGTGCCAATGAATGTGTAGATGTAAGGGGCCTAGAGTATACCTGGAGAGGGTTCGGGAGTCAACGCCCCTGCGACCCGGTCTGTGACCAGGCCCCATAGTACATCAGGGCCTGATCAACCAGGCTGTTACTATTGGCCGCACGCAAACCGACGTACGAACCACAGCCCGGCTGGTCAGGTACTGACTTTAGGTGCTTGTCCAGTGCCTGCTTGAAGACAGCCAGGGGTCTATTGGTAATCCCCCTTATGTATGCTGGGAGGCAGTAGAACAGTCTTGGGCCCCTGACACTTATTGTGTTGTCTCTTATCGTGCTAGTGGCACCCCTGCTTTTCATTGGGGGGATGTTGCATCGTCTGCCGAGTCTATTGCTTTCATAGGGAGTGATTTTCGTGTGCAAGTTTGGTACTAATCCCTCTAGAATTTTCCAAGTGTATATGATCATGTATATCTCCCGCCTGCGTTCTAGGGAGTACAGGTTGAGGAACTTCAAGCGTTCCTAGTAATTGAGGTGTTTTATCGTATTTATGTGTGCCGTGCAGGTTCTCTACATTTTCTAGGTCAGCAATTTCACCTGCCTTGAAAGGTGCAGTTAGTGTGCAGCAATATTCCAGCCTAGATAGAACAAGCGACCTGAAGAGTGTCATTATGGGCTTGGCATACCTAGTTTTGAAGGTTCTCATTATCCATCCTGTCATTTTTCTAGCAGATGTGATTGATACAATGTTATGGTCTTTAAAGGTGAGATCTTCTGACATGATCACTCCCATATCTTTTACATTAGTTTTTCGCTCTATTGTGTGGTTGGAATTTGTTTTATACTCCGATGCAGTTTTAATTTCCTCATGTTTTCCATATCGGAGTAATTGAAATTTATCATCATTGAATTTCATATTGTTTTCTGCGGCCCATTTAAAGATTTGGTTGATGTCCGCCTGAAGTCTTGCGGTGTCTTCAATGGAAGACACTGTCATGCAAATTCGGGTGTCTTCTGCAAAAGAAGACACGGCGCTTTGGCTAATATCCCTGTCTGTCAGATATGAGGATGAGGAACAAGATGGGAGCGAGTACTGTGCCTTGTGGAACAGAGCTTTTCACCGTAGCCGCCACAGACTACTCTGTTTACTACTACTCTTTGTGTTCTATTTGTTAGGAAATTATAGATCCATCTACCAACTTTTCCTGTTATTCCTTTATCACGTATTTTGTGTGCTATTACACCGTGGTCACACTTGTCAAAGGCTTTTGCAAGGTCTGTGTATATTACATCTGTAGTTCGTTTGTCTTCTAGAGCATCCAAGACCTTGTCATAGTGGTCCAGTAGGTGGGACAGACAGGAGCGACATGATCTAAACCCATGCTGCCTTGGGTTGTGTAACTGATGGGTATCTAGATGGGTGGCGATCTTGATTCTTAGAACCCTTTCAAAGATTTTTATATGGGACGTTAGCGCTATCGGTCTGTAGTTCTTTGCTATTGCTTTACTGTCCCCTTTGTGGAGTGGGGCTGTCTGTTGTTTTTAACAGCTGTGGGACGACCCCTGTGTCCATGTTCCCTCTCCATAGGATGTTAAGGGCACGTGATAGGGGATTCTTGCAATTCTTGATGAACACGGAGTTCCATGAGTCTGGGCCTGGAGCAAAGTGAAATGAGCATGTCATTTATCGCCTTTTCGAAGTCATTTGGCGTCAGGATAATGTCAGATAGGTTTGCGTCTACCAAATTCTGTGGCACTCTCATAAAAAATTAATTTAGGTCTTCGACTCTCAGTCTGGTTAGCGGCTCGCTAAAAACTAAATCATATTGGGGCTTGAGTACCTCACTCATTTCCTTGCTGTCATCTGTGTAGGACCTATCTCGTTTAAGTAGGGGCCCAATCTGGATATTGTTCTCGACTTTGATTTGACATAAGAAAAGAAATACTTTGGGTTTCTTTCGATTTCATTTATGGATTTTAGTTCTTCCCTCGTTTCTTGACACCTGTAAAATTAATTTATCTTTATTTGTATTTGTACGTGTATTGTTTGGACAGGCTTACCGCTCTAGTAGTCACTGTTTGGGTGTTCGATAAGCGCGAATGTGTAGTGATATGGTGCCAGTGTGTAGTGGTATGTACACGTGTAGGTGGATGTGTAGTGGTATGGTGCCAGTGAATGTGTAGTGATATGGTGCCAGTGTTACAGTGTAATAGCATCAGTGAATGTGTAATGGTATGGTGCAGGTGAATGTAGTGGTATGGTGAAGGTGAATGTAGTGGTATGGTGAAGGTGAATGTAGTGGTATGGTGAAGGTGAATGTAGTGGTATGGTGAAGGTGAATGTGTAGTGGTATGGTGCAGGTGAATGTGTGGCGGTAAGGCGCATGTAAATGTGTAGTGATATGGTGTAGGTGGATGAATAGTTTCTCTCAAAGAGCAATACAAATATTAGGAAATATTCGTGGGTTATGT
The DNA here is from genome assembly GCA_009830355.1 of Cherax destructor. NCBI lineage: Eukaryota > Metazoa > Arthropoda > Malacostraca > Decapoda > Parastacidae > Cherax > Cherax destructor. The sequence continues at coordinate 51,071 of WNWK01000569.1, read as the reverse complement.
TAGTCTCAATAGGTTAAAGAGGAATGGAATGAGTGGACCTTTAGCAAGCTCACTATATTCCCTAACAATTATATATTGCAGTCTCGGTTAAAAAGACTACCAGAATAATTATACATGTTTAATTTACCTCGATTTTCTATTTTTTTTTTTTTACGACTAGAGTGAAATTTCTGTTTACACTGCTAAAAAATAAAGAATATATAAACAAATATCAACTGGCACCCGAGTTGGCACAGTTCTCTAAAACGTGATTTGGGTTTATAGTGGAACCCGACAATTCTAAGACAGTACTGCTCTGATTTTTTTTATAGTGATGCAGAGGTAACATGTTTACATCATGCTCGTAGGTTTGGCTTACGGCCTATACAACTCTTCGATCATGACGACTCCCTGTGGACTATGTACTTTGCTTGTGTACAAAATCACACTACAATACAATGTAGCAGATTTCCTTAGCAGTATGGATAATGTCTCAGTTGATCGTGGCCCAACTGCAATTTTCCTCTCGGGATTTTTACATTATTTTAGTGTGGCAATTGGATGTCCCATTGGGTGTGCTGCACAGTGAGAACCAAGCATCCCTAACATGGATAATGATCTGAAATGCTTATGGGTAATATCTGGTCATGTGAACCCGTCCTTATGGTCGCTTTTAGAAAATGGCAGTCACGTGACGAAAGGGAGATTTTTGTTGAGTTTTGACTCAAGGAAGGAATTTATTGAGCAGTGTCACTAATCCTTTAAGAATACATCCATAAATACATTAAATCTTAGAACTGGGGATAAAAGAGAAGGATTTTGAAAACCAAACAAATAGGATGACCCTTGACTTACCGTCGGGGGTGATGTACTGGGCGTAGTAGTCGCCAGTAGAGGCTGACCTCTGACGGTGAATGAGCTGTGAGCGGGGCGGTATGACCTTGCAAGATGTGACAGAGGCTGGCAAAGATGCGATCTTAGACCTAGGCGAAGCAGCGGTAAGGATAGACGTAGGAGGGGCAGATGGTGCGGTGCCTGCCTGTAGAGGAGATAAGACTGGTTAGTGAGAGGTTACACAGAGCAGGAGGGACCCGGAAATAGAGAAGAAATAAGACAACCTTACAGTGACAAGGTAACATAGTTAAAACCTTACAGTGACGCAGTGATGTAACAGTGACGTTATCACAATAATGACAAATGTCATTACAATAATATGTAATGTACAACACTGACGGGATGAGGAATTAGACATGCGTGCAAATTATAGGCATCTTTATTTAAAGATATATCGCAAACCAATGGTTTTAATTCAATACAGATATAATATACGAAGACAGAAGATGAGTTAAGCAGTCCCTCAGCCTTGCAGAATTATACACAGGAAACAACGGAAGAGATAACCAGCCCCTCAGCCTAGAAGCCGGTGTTCAGTGTCTTAAGCTGGAATCATTAAGGTATTGAACACCAGCTTCTAGGCTAAGGGACTAATTCCTTCATCTTTTACTGTCTTTTTCTATCATCTCTGCAGTGGCGCAGACAGGATTTCAATCAGAAAGGAAGGGGGAGCTTAGGTCAGGATTTTAACCTGGGAGGGGCTTAAAAATAAACAAGGTACTGAAAATAATCGTTTTTAAAAACATATGCTTTTCAGTGTGTATGTGAAATTTCAACTATCGTGCTTTCATGGTAGCTGGTCCATATAATATAATGAAAATTAGCCATTAATAGAAGTCTTTAAGGGAAACTGGACAAGCTATATTCACGAAGTGCCAGACCAACTAGGCTGTGATGGATATATGGGTTAGCAGACAACCAGTAGCAACAGCCAAGGTCAGGCTCTGGGAGTAGAAAAACTCTCGGAACTCATCAAAGGTAATAAAAAAAGTATTTGCATTTCGGGAGGAGGGCTTTAGCTCCCTTAGGCCTCCCCGTGGCTGAACCATTAACTCTGTATTGAAATAAAAAAGACTTGGCAAAATGTCTTCAGATATAAAAAAAAATATATGAGAAGTGAGGGTAAACATAAGAAGTGTACCATATCTTATGAATATTTTCATAGTCCTTGTACTGGAAGACGAAGAGAACTTACGAAACAGCAAAAAACAATGGGAAGATAGAGAAGAGAAACAATACTAGAAATTTTGGAAATTCTCTGGAAATTTTGGAAATTCTCTGGAAATTTTGGAAATTCTCTGGAAATTTTGTAAATTCTCTGGAAATTTTCGAAATTCTCTGGAAATGTTGTAAATTCTCTGGAAATGTTGTAAATTCTCTGGAAATGTTGTAAATTCTCTGGAAATGTTGTAAATTCTCTGGAAATTTTGGAAATTCTCTGGAAATGTTGTAAATTCTTTGGAAATTTTGGAAATTCTCTGGAAATTTTGGAAATTCTCTGGAAATTTTGTAAATTCTCTGGAAATTTTGGAAATTCTCTGGAAATTTTGGAAATTCTCTGGAAATTTTGGAAATTCTCTGGAAATTTTGGAAATTCTCTGGAAATTTTGTAGAGAGAAAAATATGAGAAAACAAAAAAAAGGAAAGAAATATGTGAAGATTGTGAAAGAAATGTGTAAAAAAAATGCAGAATGTGTGGAAATTTATTGTACCAAAAAAAATTCACTGTCGGATTCGTATGTAAATATTTCAGGGTCGTAGTCGCGAGTAGAGTTTACGCACCCTTATACTAGGCAACTGCAAGATTACTCTGAAGATTGATAGATTTATAACTTAAGAATTATTTAGGTAGGTTTAAATTGTTAGTAAATAATATTAGAATAATAATGTAGCCTTAGACATTAATGTCATGTCATATTAGGTGCTCGTGGCCTGGTAGGCAAAGCTCTCGCTTCTCTACACATATGCTGCTATGTATGATGATCTATGTAACTATATTTGTGTATACCTGAATAAACTTACTTACTTACTTACTTACACGCTGAGGGTCAGGGTTCGATTCCCGGCAAGGGTGGAAACATTAGGCGTGTTTCCTTACATCTGTTGTCTATGTTCACCCATCAGTAAAATGGGTACCTGGGTGTTAGTGAACTGGCGTGGGTCGCATCCTGGGACAAAACTGACCTAATTTGCCCGAAATGCTCTGCATAACAAGCGGCTTTCTATTGTAGTATGTCATTGATGTCAGCTATGGTCTGTATACCATGTACATGTACTTGTAGTAAATAAAGATATTATTATCATTATTATTATTATTATTATTATTATTATTATTATTGTTGTGTAGGTGGGCAACAATTACTGAGTGAAACATGTGGATAGTTAGGTTGCGGTTAAGGGTGGGCCGAGGCCCACACTCCAAGATTGCTGAGTGACTATCCCTTGAATATTAGGCCAGAAGCTAGTATCCCTTTATGTACATAAACATTAGGGAAACCCCCAAGGAATTCAGGGAGCTTGAGGGATGCTGGGGATGCTAGTTCATTTAGCTATTTAAAGGAACCATTTCTTCTGTGCAGTAGCGTCTTGGAGAGAGAGAGAGAGAGACGTTATTAGAAACCTAGATTAGCCTGGGTTCTTGCTAGCATAGACTCCACAATACAAGTAAGTCTGTTCCAGTTTGTGCATGAAGATAAAAATTTCCTGCAGGGCAGGTAACCCTCTAAAGAAGTGTAGTCTAGGGGTACTTGTGAGGACAGGACTTGGAGAGTCAACCAGTTTTGAGACTCTCTGACCGCGGGTTCGAACCCCACCCGTGGTATGGTTAGTCTTGCGTTATCTGTTTTAATAGTGATTGCCAGAGTGGGTATCTCACAAGTTAACATAGAATGTAAAGAATTGGAATTTTTTGGAAAAAAAAAGTAGAATGAGGAAATCAACAAAAATTAGTACATGAACAAAATATTATAGAAAAAGTAACAGTGAACGACACACAGAGAAGTTGTGAAGAAATGAAGAAAAACATGGAGTTAAATATAACGGTTAAGCCACGTGCGTGTGGCGCCGCTAAGCGTCAGTGATGTAACCTAGGGAACACCACCACCACCTGACATACCTCTCAACAATATCCAGTTTTATTTTCGCAGTCTGGTCTAAGGCCACAACCACCCCCAACCCTAACCCCCATCAACCCCACCCATTGCTACCCCTCACCACCCCTACCCGTTACCACCATCGTCCTCCATCACTTTACCCCCTACCATTCACCACCATGGCAAACCCCTCACCAAGGACCACAATGGAAACAAGTCACTTTATCTGACTTTTTTTTTTTTTTTTTTTGGGGGGTTCATCCCCATCACTCCTACCTCGGTATTTATACACAGTATTACACAGCAACTCAGGAGAGGAGCCTGGAAACACTCTCCTTCAGTATGGGTAGTAACTGTCTCAGGAATTGTGATGAGTGCATTTATGCATGAAATACCTTCAATTCTCGATAGGCTGTCTTGTAATTATATGGAAATATAATTACAAGACAACAGCGAAATTATAATAGACGGATGGCTTACGTTTGGCAGCGCGAGACGCATACTGAAACTTTATCATGCATTTTTGCACGAACTGTGTGTGTGTGTGTGTGTGTGTGTGTGTGTGTGTGTGTACTCACCTAATTGTACTCACCTAATTGTGGTTGCAGGGGTCGAGACTCAGCTCCTGGCCCCACCTCTTCGCTGTCCGCTACTGGGTCTCTGCTCTCCCTGCTCCATGAGCTTTATCATACCTCGTCTTAAAACTATGTATGGTTCCTGCCTCCACTATATCTTTCTCTAGACTATTCCACTTCCTGACTACTCTATGGCTGAAGAAATGCTTCCTAACATCCCTTTGACTCATCTGAGTCTTCAGCTTCCAGTTGTGTCCCTTTGTTTCTGTGTTCCCTCTCTGGAACATCCTGTCCCTGTCTACCTTGTCGATTCCCCGCAGTATTTTGTATGTCGTTATCATGTCTCCTCTGACCCTTCTTTCCTCCAGTGTTGTTAGTCCTATTTCCCTCAACCTTTCTTCATAGGACAGACCCCTAAGTTGTGGAACTATCCTTGTCGCAAACCTTTGCACTTTCTCTAGTTTCTTTACGTGCTTGACCAGGTGTGGGTTCCAGACTGGTGCTGCATATTCTAGTATGGGCCTGACGTACACGGTGTACAGTGTGTGTGTGTGTGTGTGTGTGGCAGAGAGAGAGAGAGAGAGAGAGAATCAATAATAACACACATTATATATATATATATATATATATATATATATATATATATATATATATATATATATATATATATATATATATATATATATATATATATATATATGTCGTGCCGATTAGGTAAAACTGGTCAATTAGCAAGAACTCATCTAAAATTAAGTCCTTTCTAAAATTTTCTTTTATACGTTTAAAGATATATTTTTTTCATTTATGTTAATGTAAGAATTTATAATTTTGTACCAAGAGAAACTTTGAAAACCTACCTAACCTTATTACAACAAGCGCAATTTAATTTGGCCTAACCCAACTAAATATATTTTAGATACGTTAACATTAATTTAATAATAAACAAACACAATGAAATATATTTTTTTCGTTATGTTCAGAATGATTTTGGCGAAATTATTGCATACACAAATTTTCACTTGTCTTATATGGCAAGGTGAGCGTTGCTATTTAAGCCAAAATCGCAAGTTTTACCTAATCGGCACGACATATATATATATATATATATATATATATATATATATATATATATATATATATATATATATATACATATATTACCAAACATAACAATAAAGTGCGCACACCGACAACATAAATAGAGTAGAAAACAGTCAGCTGAATGAATGTACATTATTCATGGGACATTCATTAGTATGTTTACGTTGGAATCATACAACACTAAGGAAACAGGATATAATAAAGTTTAATGGAAGAATGGGAAGGGTAGATCAGGATCAAGAGCTCTTCTCCAGCATCAAGGCATCTTCCCTTTCTTTCCAGGCGGTAACAGATTGAAGTCTTTTGCTATATATACAAAATAATTCTGCATAAAACGCATCAACAAAGTACCAGATGCATGGCTGTGCTGTACATGGTTAGTATATACTTGTTTGCTGACGCTAAACTTCACGCGGTCAAATCAGTTTCATTAGTTTTCACAGATAAAATATACACTCAGGGGTTAGCAGTACACTGTACACTGTTCCAGGTATAATTACACTCAAGTGTTAGCGGTACAATGTTTAACAGTATAGTCACACTCGGGTTAATGGTACACCACTCATTAAAGTCTCACTTAAGGGGTTAGCAGTACATAGTTCATAGCAACCACTCAGTTCTCTCCTTCCTAGTCACAGGTGGTGTTAGTTGACTTGAGCTACAGCCTTCAGCGACAGCAAACTCAATCATCAGGTTAGTAAGTAGGTTTCGGAGTTGGGAGAGGTCACTCCAGGACGAGCAAGTATGGTGGTACTAACAGTATGTACATAAACACAAAGGAATAGTTCAAGACATTTATTGAGGAAATGTTTCGCCACAATCGACTTCTTTAATAAGTGTCCACAATAAATGACTTGAAATGTGCATGTTTTTATCTACACAGGACGAGCAAGGTTGGGAAGGTATGGGGAAGCAGAGATAGAAAAGTTATGGGGAAGCAGGCTGGGCACACGGTACCTGCTGAGGTTCCCTGGGCGAAGCGGATCTCGATGGTGATTTCGTTCTTTCAATTTCCTTGTGTGGTGGTGGCGATGGTGTCCAGGTGACCTCGGGTTGCTCGGATTCGGGTGAGGTCATGTCCCAGTAGCGCTCCTGTTGAACCGGCCCCGCTGAGGTACGCTTCACCCACGGAGCCACAGGTCGTGCAGCAAGAATCGGTCGCTCCATTGCAGGAGGAGGTTCTTCTTCTTTGGACGCCTGTTTTTCGAAAGCCTTAATGCGTTTTGTAACTGACTCTCGCACGTACTCTGGCGAGGGAATATTCTCCCCTTCTTGCTCAGATACACACTGCAGGCGCGTCGTCAAGCCTGAAGGCATTACTGTTCTTATCTCTTGTGTAAAACCTGGAGGCGGCGGAAGCCCTGAACCGAAGTCGCCATATTCTGGAGCCATTTCAATCTGATCCACTGGAGGAGGAGGCGGAAACTCAGGCTGTGGAGGCCTCATTGTTTCCTGGGGTTTCACTGCCGCTGCGACTGGCTCCTTCGGGAGTTCTGATGGACTAGCCTCGGTTGTATCTTTCCTCGGAAGAACTGGGCTGCTCTCTGGAGTTTGAGCACCACCTGGCGTGATGGGTATCCGGCCACCACCTTTCAATAGTTTAGCATCGGGTGCCGGCGGTGGTGTTGGGATTGGCATTGCGTGTGATTCCTCGGTGACACCTGCTGACACCACTACGGTCACTGCTGGCAGTGCGGCGGCTTCTGCTGTTGCTGGTGCTGCAGGTGGTGACAATGCAGAAGCAGACGCAGATACTGAAGTAGTTGTCGTGAGTAGAGTGGGGTGTGTAGGCGAAGATGGCTGAGTGGTGACGGAAGCTGCAGGTTTGGGAGCTTGTGGCACTGGCGGGCCGCCGACTACGACAGCTTGCTTGGGTGGAAGGGGTGGTGTGGGCGAATGCGTGTGGGCGGCGGTGAGAAGGGGTGAAGCCAGCGGTGGACTGGTGCCCACACAAACTCTACCCTCACTTCCTATAACACCTGGGCTCACCGCGGCGCCACTCCGTGCAGGCGACCCTGGTGCTGCGTCTGCTGCTCCCTCACCTCTCACACTCTGCGTTACTGACCCAACAACTGCAGTCACACTAGTTACTGAGACAGACTCACTTGATACAAGCAGTGATACAGGTTGCTTCGTAAAGGCAGGGGCAGATGTAACAGGCTTGCTTACAGCAGTAGGGACAGGTGTGACAGGCTTGCTTGCAGTAGTAGGGACAGGTGTGACAGGCTTGCTTTCAGTAGTAGGAACAGGTGTGACAGGCTTGCTTGTAGCAGTAGAGACAGGTGTGACAGGCTTGCTTGCAGTAGTAGGGACAGGTGTGGCAGGCTTGGCTTCAGGAGAAGGGACAAGTGTGGCAGGTTTAGCTGCAGGAGTAGGGATAGGTGTGGCAGGCTTGGCTGCAGTAGGGGCAGGTGTGCCAAGCTTGGTTACAGTAGATGGAGGTGTGGCAGGCTTGGATGAAGTAGAGGCAGGCTTGGTTGCAGTAGATGCAGGTGTGGCAGGCTTGGCTGCAGTAGGGGCAGGTGTGGCAGGCTTGATTGCAGCAGAGACAGGCTTGATTGCGGCAGAGGCAGGTGGGGCAGGCTTAATTTCAGTAGAGGCAGGAGAGGTTGTTTTTGTTGCAAGAGTGGGGTCAGGTGTTGCAGGCTTGGTTGCAGGAGTTGAAGCAGGTATATCAGGTTTGGTTGCATTAGTGGCTATAGGTCTGGCTGGTTTGGTTGCAGGTGTAAGAGCAGATAGTTTATCTGCAGAAGTGGATATTTTTACAGGTGCTGCTGAACTGGAAAAAGGTTTGTCAGTGGGTTGTTGAGCAGCAGCAACAGTAGGAGGCTGACTGGACGCAGCAGCAACAGTAGGAGGCTGACTGGACGCAGCAGCAACAGTAGGAGGCTGACTGGACGCAGCAGCAACAGTAGGAGGCTGACTGGACGCAGCACCAACAGCAGAAATGTGAGAGGTCGTGGAGGAAGTTTGTTGTGGGTGGCTTTTGTGCTGGTGTCTGCGCCAGCCTAGTTGGGGTTCAGCTCCCTGAGAACCGCTGCTGACTTGAGCACCGCTGCTGGTCAGCGTTTCAATCTTCTCTTTGACGTTACTCTTCCGAGTCACTTGCGACTTGAGTGGTCCCTGGATAACGGGAGACACAGCTGCAGGAGCATCCAGTGGTTCAGCCGTCTGCTGCTCCCGCGCAGGTGTTGTCTTCCTCCAGGGTGGCTGTTGAGTCTCTTGGTCGTGCCTGTGAGCAGGCGTGAGTGTGGTGAGATCAGCACTGGTCTCACTCTTGTGTTGTACTTGTTGGTGAGAAGTAGAGACACTGGCAGCAGACACTTGCTTGACAGCAGCTTTACGCCACGGTGTAGGGGAACTTTGCTCATGCGGTAACTTGTCGGGAAGGGCCTGGCCCTCGCTACCCGCCTTGGCACTCATCTTCATGCTGAGCTGCTGCTGGGGTGTGTCTGACACTCCGTGTGGGTGTGGATACATCAGGTCAGATGGGTGACCAGGGCGGGGCTTTCCCCGACCCTGGCTGCCTACAGGGGCGTTCCCTGGGCCCCGCCCCCCGCCACCGACCCCCGAAGGTTCTCTGGGTATACCCTGAGTGACTGTTGAGTCAGATGCCCGTGACACTACCTGCTGACGCGACACCACCGTCCTCTCACTTAGCGACATCTCTTGTGTAAACGATGACGACGACATTATTGTGGTCGTAGACGACGACAAGCTACTGGGTATTACTGAGGCAGTGCCTGCAGGGGCAGCCTGTGGTTCATCTGTCTTGGCTGCCTGCTGGGGGGGTGCAGCACCTGGAGCAGCTTGTGTTGAGCTAGTTTTTGGTGTCTGCTGTGCAGCTGAGGCTGTTCTGGTAGAGACACGGGGCGGTTCGGATACAGGCGTGGCCCGGGACGGCTCAGACGCAGGTGGGGCTCGGGATAGTTCAGATGCAGGCGGAGCCCGGGACGATTCGGATTCAGGCGTGGCCCGGGACGGGGATGTCATCCTAGTGGTGGCCCAGGACGGTGCGTCGGACACAGGAGGGGCTCGGGACGGCGAGTCTGTCCTAGGAGTGGCTCTGAGGGTGTGCTGGGCCCAGGGTACCCCTCTTGTGATAGAGTCAACGGATCTGGCTCTGGCTGGGCCATCGCTGGAGCGGAAGAGAGATCTGCGGACCATGACTGGGCTGGCCCCGGGCACCGGCCGGTTGAAGTGTATGGGCGTCGGGTCTACCTCTGTGGCGGAGGAGAGTGGCGAAGAGGGTTTTATGACAGACCTGCGGGAGGTAGGGGGAGAGATGTTGGCGTAGAGCTGTGAGGGCGGTGGGGGTGGCTGGGCGTTTGGTTCCGCCCATGGCGGTACAGTATGCTGGGTGGCTACTACTTGCCGTGGCCGCCACATCTTACCCTTGCCCCTCTCTCTGCCGCTGGCCTCTACCATCTTTTCTTTAGCGTCTGCCTCTTCCCTGCGGGAGGTATGTGAAGGTCGGCACTTTCTGCGAGGTCTAGGAGAGCCCTCGGGCGAAGACGGGGCCGAGGTCTGGTAGCCCGTGGGCGAGTGACGCCCCGTGGGCGTGCAGGTGTCTGAGGCGGGTGGGGAAGGCGAAGAGCCTGGTACCTCAGCGTACCGTTCACTCTGGCGGCCCACCACCAAGAGAAACATTATACACTATGTGTGGCACATACAGGTAAACATACACACTACATCATGACTCACTCGAAACAACGTCAACTAAACATTTACTTAAAATCTAAGAACTTCGCTGGGGGTCCAACTGCTTCAACTTATATACACAAATAATTCAGAGTAGTTAACTTGTTCTTTTTCTTTAGATTTTTACTCAGTTGGGCAAGTTTATTGAGCAATGCCATAACAATAACTCAAATATATGACTAAGCAAATTAATAAACTATTGCTAAAATAAAAAATAACGAAATTTAGGCGAAAATATATAAATACATTGGTATTGAATAACTGAAAACTGAAAACTTCAAGATTTCTAATATCACACAAACTAAAGGTCACAACTTTAAGTTTGGCACATTCGTTGTGCAAAAAACAGATCAGACAATAGGATGTATAATCTCTGTGTGACCTGTAGAACTCTGCCTTCCTTAACCTTTGAATCATGAAGAATGCTCAAGCTTAGTAGAGGCAAGACGCCGACCAAATATAGAAATCATTCACAAGTAACAGTCTTCCTGTTGCTGTTCAACAGCCACACGCGCACACACGCACACGCACACACACGCACACGCACACACACTTACGCCCCCGGTGGCCTAGTGGGTAAAGCTCTTGCTTCACGCACGGAGGGGCCGGGTTCAATTCCCGGTGGGGCAGAAACATTTCGAAGTGTTTCCTTACATACACATACACACACACACATATATACAACAGGCCTAGTGTCTAATTGACATGTGCCTAGGACAAAATGGTAACTAACACACGCACACTCGACCCCTAGTCCTAGGACCGGTGCTGTTTCTGGTATTTATGAACGACATGACGGAAGGAATAGACTCCGAAGTGTCCCTGTTTGCAGATGATGTGAAGTTGATGATAAGAATTCAATCGGACGAGGACCAGGCAGAACTACAAAGGGATCTGGACAGGCTGCAAGCCCGGTCCAGCAATTGGCTCCTGGAGTTCAATCCCACCAAGTGCAAAGTCATGAAGATTTGACGACACTGGAGGACAGGAGAGATAGTGGGGACATGATAACGACATATAAAATACTGAGAGGAATTGACAAGGTGGACAGAGACAGAATGTTCCAGAGATGGGACACAGCAACAAGGGAACACAGATGGAAGTTGAAGACTCAGATGAATCACAGGGATGTTAGGAAGTATTTCTTCAGTCACAGAGTGGTCAGGAAGTGGAATAGTTTGGGAAGCGATGTAGTGGAGGTAGGATCCATTCATAGCTTTAAGAAGAGGTATGATAAAGCTCATGGCGCAGGGAGAGTGACCCAGTAGCGGCCAGTGAAGAGGCGGGGCCAGGAGCTATGAATCGACCCCTGCAACTAAATATAGGTGAGTACGTATCATACTGAGCATTTCCCGTGAGGCGCACATCAACCAAATAACTGCTGTAGCAAACAAGCGTCTGGCAAATCTAAAAAAAATTCGACATCTAAGTAAGGAGTTATTCACGACACTGTACACCGTGTATGTTAGGTAAATATTGGAGTACGCAGCACCAATATGGAACCCACACCTGGTCAAGAATATATCAAGAAATTGGAGAAAGTGCAAAGATTCGCAATAAGATTAGTCCCCGAGCTAAGAATTATGTCCTATGAGAAGAGGTTAAGGGAGCCCAACCTGATGAAAGTGGAGGACAGGAGGACCAGGGAGGATATGATAACGTACAAATTACTGAGAGGAAGTGGCAAGGTGAATAAGGACAATGTTTCAGAGAAGGGAATCAGAAACACGAGGGCACTGCTGCTGAGTACAGCTCACACCTCTACAACAACAATTGTCATCAAACATTTGTTAAGTTATACCATGAATTAAGGAAAGATCCTGGACTTCAGATAAAGCAAATGTGATAGTAATTATGGACAAGGTAGATTATAGTGGAAAAATGAACATGTTATTAGAAGACTTAGATGTCCCTTAAAGACATCTCAGTAGTTCGTACTTTGAAAACCTTGCTAAGTGAAGACAGTTATGAGAAAATAACATTATATGGCTTTCGCTCTATGTTAATACGTATACTGTCAAATCAACGTTGTAATTGTTGATATTGTCCTTATATTCACGAGGACCAGTAAGAACGCTGCTCCTGGGAATGGGAGGCAATGGGGTTTGATCCGAGGAAGAAGGTAGCCCCAAGTCGTTGGAACAAAATCATTTCATTAGCATTAAGGCACTTCCATTGTTTATATTTTTATATTTATGAGAAACTCTAAACCCGTGGGAGTCATTCAACGCAAATGGTGGATACTCGACCCTTAAGTTTGTGTAGCGCGAGACACCCATTTATGGTACATCCCATATCCATAGTTTGGACGATAAGGCACCTAAATTACTGGGAACGGTTGAAGTCCCTTGATCTGTATTCCCTGGGACGCAGGCGAGAGAGATACATGATAATATACACTTGGAAAATCCTAGAGGGATTAGTACCAAACTTGCACACGAAAATCACTCCATATGAAAGCAAAAGACTTGGCAGGAGATGAAACATCCCCCAATGAAAAGCAGGGGCGCCACGAGTACACTGAGAGACAACACAATAAGTGTCCGGGGCCCAAGACTGTTCAACTGCCTCCCAGCATACATAAGGGGGATTACCAATAGACCCCTGGCTGTCTTCAAGAAGACACTGGACAGGCACCTAAAGTCAGTACCTGACCAACCGGGCTGTGGTTCGTAAGTCAGTTTGCGTGCGGCCAGCAGTAACAGCCTGGTTGATCAGACCCTGATCCACCACGAAGCCTGGTCTCAGACCAAGTCGCGGGGGCGTTGACCCCCGAAACCCTCTCCAGGTATACTCCAGATAGTGCTAGTTTATGGTGCATCCCATATTTATAGTTTGGACGATAGTGTTAGTTTATGGTGAACCCCATATCCACACAGTGGAGGGTAGCAGTTTGTGTATGGTGCACCCGATATCTACAGTGTGGATGGATCCACCAGAATAAACGGTGCTATACAACGCCTAGGAACTAACGAGGGTAATGCTGCAATGTAGTGTTTGGTAGCCACTTACTTTAACTCTCTTAAGTAATGATAGCGGATAAATTGCCCTGCTATAAAAACTGCACATATCAGTCACTCATCAATAAATTATTATAATCAATTTAAGCGCAAACCCTTAAGGACTATACATCACTACAAAAAAAATCAATAAATGGAGTCATTATTGTGATTATTATTAACATAGTTGTTAAATTAACCGTTTATAACATACCATAAAGCTAATAAATACCACAGAAAAGATAAATTTCAAATCGCGAACAGAAAACTGAGACACACCGAACGTACTCTAAAATTTGGCTCTAAAATCACTGTTTCATAAGACTCGGGTAACAGTGAAATACTGACTTTGATTTAGGAGGCTGGTCTGCATCACAGAAACTTACAACGTTTGACAAAGAGAAGGACCTGGGGAGACATGACTTAAAAAAATACTCTGAGGCTTCGAAGTTGTGGATAGGGGCAAAATGGAGGGGAAAGGGAATGATAAAGTTAAACATATATAACAGGAATGTTAGAAATTGCTTCTCTAGTCTCAAGGTGTTAAGCACTTAAGTGGAACGAGCTGGATGAGGAAATGGTAGAGATTAACCCCACACATAGTTTCAGTAGCACACATAATAGGGCCCAAAAGGCCAAGAATCAACAATGTAAGTTAATTGACGTTTCACCAAGAGGAGTAGCCAGGTAGTGAAACTTGTCCACGGCGAAGAACTGCGTGCACTAGTGAGCCTGAGTCACTGCCACCATATGTACAAACACCACACTCATCCCTCTCTAAAAGCGTTTTTGCCAAAATAGCATCACACAAAGGGGGGTAAGATTATTTATAACGCTCAAAATAAGTATTTAATCACCGTGAAGGCAGTTGGCGAGAGGATCAAATAACCAACCGCACCATCTTTATGCTTACTTTCCCAACCATTCTTTTAATTATGTGTAAGATAGATGGTGATATTAATACTGGCCACTGATACGGCCATAATGGCGCCCAGGAACAATGTAAACAATGGCTAGTTTGGCTACGTGGTGGCCCAAAATTATATACTTTGCATTTTTTCACTGGGGGTTGCTTTGATGCTGGTGAAGAGCTCTTGATCTAAGGAACTTAAGCTCTCTGTTTTCCTACATGGATCAAACATGATTATCTTTTCATTCCCGAGACGCTGAATCATCCTTATGGGTTCACAACTTCCCAATGAAAATATAATAATGTTTTACAACATTAGAATTGAACTTCACATAGTAACTTCCGTTAACAGCGAGACTAAAGAATAAATGTGTGAATATATAGTGATTACTTAAGGTATGTTGATGGAACATATAGATGAGAAGGGGAAAATAAAGGGTAATAGGGACATCAAATGAAGTCAAATAAGAGGCAGATGTGATAAAGGTCAGAATTAGAACACAAAAAGTGATGGGGGAAACCCGAATAAGAAATGGGAGAATAAGCTTGAGAAAAAATATTGTGCTGGGGAAAACGAAGAGGAACACAGAAATGATGAAAAACTTTTATTATATATTTTTAACACTAAGGTTTGTGACTGAACAGGATGGGGAGACATGATGGCATAATGAAAAATAAGGTTAAAGCAGATTATTACTAAATTTAAGAAATGAGCTAAACCCGCAAGTCATAGAGCCTCGAAAATGGGAGGTGATCAAATCTGATCTAAGCAAACAGACGGAATCTCCATTTCCTCGGATCAAGAGCTCTTCAGCATCAAGGACTCCCTCACAAAGGTGATAATAAGAAACTCTAGTAATCACACACACTATTTTTTCACAGTGGTTGTTCTGCATATTGTGATACCACTTGTTTACTGTGATCTTATTTGCATGCATGATATATATATATATATATATATATATATATATATATATATATATATATATATATATATATATAAATGTATGGAATAGGAGGTAGGTTATTGAAAGCGGTGAAAAGTTTTTACGAGGATAGTGAGACACAGGTTAGAGTATGTAGGAGAGAGGGAGATTATTTCCCAGTAAAAGTAGGCCTTAGACAGGGATGTGTGATGTCACCATGATTGTTTTATATATTTATAGATGGAGTTGTAAGAGAAGTGAATGCTCGGGTGTTGGCAAGAGGTGTGGGGTTAAAAGATAAAGAATCTAACACAAAGTGGGAGTTGTCACAGTTGCTCTTTGCTGATGACACTGTGCTTTTGGGGGATTCTGAAGAGAAGTTGCAGAGGTTGGTGGATGAGTTTGGTAGGGTATGTAAAAGAAGGAAATTAAAAGTGAATATAGGAAAGAGTAAGGTGATGAGGATAACAAAAATAGATAACGGAAGATTGGATATCAGATTGGAGGGAGAGAGTATGGAGGAGGTGAATGTGTTCAGATATTTGGGAGTGGATATGTCAGCAGATGGGTATATGAAAGATGAGGTGAATCATAGAATTAACGAGGGGAAAAAGGTGAGTGGTGCACTGAGGAGCTTGTGGAGACAGAGAACTTTATCCATGAAAGCAAAGAGGGGAATGTATGAGAGTATAGTTAAACCAACACTTGTATGGGTGTGAGACATGGGTTGTGAATGTTGCAACAAGGAGAAGGCTGGAGGCAGTGGAGATGTCGTGTCTGAGGGCAATGTGTGGTGTGAATATAATGCAGAGAATCCGTAGTTTGGAGATCAGGAGGAGGTGTGGGATTACCAAAACTATTATCCAGAGCTGAGGAGGGGTTGTTGAGATGGTTTGGACATGTAGAAAGGATGGAGCAAAATAGAATGACTTCGAGTGTATAAATCTGTAGTGGAGGGAAGGCGGGGTAGGGGTCGGCCTAGAAAAGGTTGGAGGGAGGGGGGTTAAGGAGGTTTTGTGTGCGAGAGGCTTAGACTTCCAGCAAGCGTGCGTGAGCGTGTTAGATAGGAGTGAATGGAGACAAATGGTTTTTAGGACTTGACGTGCTGTTGGAGTGTAGGCAAGGTAACATTTATGAAGGGTTTCAGGGAAACCGGCAGGCCGGACTTGAATCCTGGAGATGGGAAGTACAGTGCCGGCACTCTGAAGGAGGGGTGTTAATGTTGCAGTTTTGTAGCTGTAGTGTAAGCACGCCTCTGGCAAGACAGTGATGGAGTGAATGATGATGAAAGTTTTTTCTTTGTTGGGCCACCCTGCCTTGGTGGGAAACGGCCGATGTGTTAATATATATATATATATATATATATATATATATATATATATATATATATATATATATATATATATAGGAGGTACCACCTCTGGAACTGTGTTGGGGACCCTCATCCTCAGAGAAAAGAATAAACTTACTTCAGGAAAAACTCAAGGTTCTCCCTGGAGCTGTTTGAATATTGTCTTCACCTACCACCCCCTATATTCTATATTCTAAGTAGACTTTATTTAAAGACAAAATACATTGACAAAAATACAATAGGGAGTAGAACAACATAGATGACATCTCAGAGCTGCGTGCCCAGAATGCTGCAGGCATTTCCCCTCTGGATCACAACACGAAAAAAATAATATTTCCAATACTATATTACACAAACACTGAGCCTATTAAAGTACTTGGAAGTGGGATATTATAGGAAGTAGCATGAAAGACTAAATTTTCTCGTATTGCTTACTATAATGCACTGTGTGGCAGTCTCCTGTAATTACCCGGGAATATTTGCTGAGGATAAAAAAAAAGTTTTGGAGTGATATCAGTCAGTTGAGAAAGCTTAAGGAGCAAATATATTAAACAGTTAAATATAAAAGATGGGAGTTATTAGATGAGAAGGTGGAGGTATTGGTTAGATGGAGGGAATATTTGAGTAATTGTTGAACAGGCAGCGTTTTCTTGGATTTGGCAGGAAGTTATAATATCTTGTAGGAGTGAGGAAAAGCCAGATGCAACTATGGGGAAGTGCGTGAGGTAGAGGGTAAAATGAAAGGTGGTAAAGTAGTTGGGATACACAGGATTAGGCTAGAAATGTTAAAAGCAGGTTGGGATATAGTTTTGGAGTGGATGGTATATTCGTTCAGTATATGCATGAGAAATGGGGGAAGGTGCTTATGGACTGCCAGAGAGCATGTGTGAAGGAAAAAGGGGATAAGAAAGTGTAAGAATTATAGGGAAATAAGTTTGTTAAGTATACCTGGTAAAGTGTATGGTAGGGATATTACTGAAAGAATTAAGGGGCTTGGTATTGTTCTTTGGGTATATACATAACAGTAAAAAAAAAAGAAAAATGAGTCGGGTTTATCGAAAAATAATCCTAATGTATTTTTAAATGCTTAATCGCAATTACATTTAACATGATATTCGTCCATAATTACTGATTTTTCGGCAAATTTTTAAGCAATTTTTTTTCATTAAATTAATGAAAGTCAGCGTATAAGAGCCTTACTAAGCGGGTGAACACTCCCTGTCCACAGGTCGGAGCAGGATTCCTGTGATAGTAACTGATGTCAGAAGCAGATCTGTTGGTAATTTTTTTAATCAAGATGAAATATTATCAGATTATTATCATTATATTCCTGGAGATGAGCTATATCGTAGGGTCATACAGCGCCTGCAACCACGAAAGTTTCATTCTAGGATCTCTCAGTACCGAAAAAAAATTCGCTCTGACAGATGCAATTTATGACAAAATTTTGGAAAGAAGTGAGATTAATCAAGAATCATGGGGAAGGGGGACCTGGGATGAGGGACGAGGGGAGTCAGGGCAGTGTGTCTGATACACCCAGGGAAGGTTTATTAGACCTAAGGAGGTGATGCGACACATGTAGCACTGGGAGAGGGTCATCCTCAGCACCTCCTGTATCTCCTCCGAGGTCGACAAGTTTCCCCAGCCCAGGTCTCTCTGGTAGGCTATATGTTGTATCATATTAATCCTCCAGTAACGAAAGTGCTCGTGAAGAAGAATATAGAGGACGACCCCTAGTGACCAAACGTCGGCCTTGAAGGGGTCGTAGAGGAGGTGGTACAGCACCTCAGGAGCCATGGTATACCTGGTACCCACTACCGATTTCGTCAAACCATCTCCTATTTTGCTTAACCCAAAGTCTGCGAGGACCACATGGAAATGTGGGTGGGACTCAAAATACCCTTTAACAAAGATATTTTCGAGCTTGATGTCCCTGTGGGCGACACCTTTGGAGTGGATGTACACAAGTGCGTCCACCAGCTGGTGGAAGATACAACGTACGTGAGTTAGGTCCAGCTTGGCCTCAGCTCTCCACAGGTGTCGATTCAGGTCCCCGAGCTCGTAGCACTGCATGAGGAGGAAGATGCGACTAGAGTAGATTATCGTCTGGAGCACCCTGACCACGTGTGGGTGGTACAGCAGGTGGCTGCACTTGAGCTCTACGTCCACCGCCTGGGTGAGGCGGGAGTGCTAGAGGACCTTGCAGGCGAGCTTCTTGGTGCTAGTGCTGGAAGTGGCCGTGTACACCTTGCTGAACGCACCCTCACCCAGCACCTCGCCCAGCACCCACTCGCTTCCATTATACTGAATCTTTACTTTATTCGCGTCAAAGTTAGTCATCTTTTAATAAAAGTAATAACGTAAGTAAAGTATCACAGCGCCTGGAGAATGGGAGGTAATAAGGTTCGATCCAAGGCTCTGATTTCATGTATATACATACACTCACGTCTCTCTTGTCGGAGTTCATTAGTTTGAGTCTAAAGCATTAAAACATTTTTTTTAATAATTTTGTAAAGACTTGTGGACGAATCTGGGAGGATATGTAAAGGAAGAAAATTAAAAGTGAGCATAGAAAAGAGCAAGGTGATGAGGGTAACAAACGAGTTAGGTAATGAAAGACTGGATATCAGATTGGAAAGGAGTACGGAGAAAGTGAATGTGATCAGATATTTGAGAGTAGACTTGTCGGCAGATGGGTCTATGAAAGACGAGATGAACCACGGAATCGATGAGGGGAAAACGGTGAGTGGTGGACTGAGGCGTCTGTGGAGAAACGTTTTCCATGGAGGCAAAGAGGGGAATGTATGAGAGTATAGTGGTACCAAGACTCATACAAGTGTGAAGCTTGGGTTGTGAATATTGCAGCGAGGAGGAGGCTGGAGGCAGTGATGTCGTGTCTAAGGGCAATATTTGGTGTAAATATTATGCAGAGAATTCGTTGCTTGGAGATTAAAATTAGTTGCGGAGTTACTAAAAGCATTATCCAGAGCTGAAGAGGGGTTGTTGAGGTGGTTTGGACATTTAGAGAGGATTGAGAAAAATAGGATGAATTGGATGGTGTATAAATCTGGAGTGGAGAAAAGGCAGAGTAGGTGTCGCCCTAGGAAAGGTTGGACTGACGACGTAAAGGAGGGTTTGTGTGCAAGGGACTTGGACATCCAGCAGGCGTGTGTGAGCGTGTTAGATAGGGGTGAGTGGAAGCAAATGGTTTTTGGGACTTGACGAGCTGTGAAGGGATTCAAGGAAACCGGCTAGCCGGATTTGAGTCCTGGAGGTAGAAGTACAGTGCTTGCACTCTGAAGGAGGGGTGGGGATATTTTCAGTTCGGAGGGGCATCTGAACTGTGGTATCAGCACTCCTCTGGCAAAACAATGATGGAGTGAATGATGATGAAAGTGTTTCTTTTTCAGGTCAAGGTACCTCAGTGGCAGACGACCAGTGTGTTAGAACATATATATACTTCACATACACAGTGATTTTTAAATATTACTGTTTATGATGGCATTGTCACGTGATCATGTAAATTCCTATATAATGTAATTTCTTTCACAAAATTCAACGCTACAAGCTAATGTTGAAAAAGTTCTGCAATCATTAATAAATAAAAGTTTTGTATATACAGTATAGATGCACTCTATTAAATGAAAGGTGAGTTTGTTCGTTTGTGGATTATGGCGACCCTTAGTCTAAGTAGGGAGCTGTTATGATACGTAAACTGGCCAATAATTAGGTCTATAATTATATAAATTTATGTATTCATGTATGTACGAGTGAATAAGTGGTGCTTTATAGCCAGCGTGGGTCAAGTGGGCCAGGCTGCCATAACATAGCCAGCGTGGGTCAAGTGGGCCAGGCTGCCATAACATAGCCAGCGTGGGTCAAGTGGGCCAGGCTGCCATAACATAGCCAGCGTGGGTCAAGTGGGCCAGGCTGCCATAACATAGCCAGCGTGGGTCAAGTGGGCCAGGCTGCCATAACATAGCCAGCGTGGGTCAAGTGGGCCAGGCCTGCCGCCAAACATAGCCAGCGTGGGTCAAGTGGGCCAGGCTGCCATAACATAGCCAGCGTGGGTCAAGTGGGCCAGGCTGCCATAACATAGCCAGCGTGGGTCAAGTGGGCCAGGCTGCCATAACATAGCCAGCGTGGGTCAAGTGGGCCAGGCTGCCATAACATAGCCAGCGTGGGTCAAGTGGGCCAGGCTGCCATAACATAGCCAGCGTGGGTCAAGTGGGCCAGGCTGCCATAACATAGCCAGCGTGGGTCAAGTGGGCCAGCTGCCATAACATAGCCAGCGTGGGTCAATGGGCCAGGCTGCCATAACATAGCCAGCGTGGGTCAAGTGGGCCAGGCTGCCATAACATAGCCAGCGTGGGTCAAGTGGGCCAGGCTGCCATAACATAGCCAGCGTGGGTCAAGTGGGCAAGGCTGCCATAACATAGCCAGCGTGGGTCAAGTGGGCAAGGCTGCCATAACATAGCCAGCGTGGGTCAAGTGGGCCAGGCTGCCATAACATAGCCAGCGTGGGTCAAGTGGGCCAGGCTGCCATAACATAGCCAGCGTGGGTCAAGTGGCCAGGCTGCCATAACATAGCCAGCGTGGGTCAAGTGGGCCAGGCTGCCATAACATAGCCAGCGTGGGTCAAGTGGGCCAGGCTGCCATAACATAGCCAGCGTGGGTCAAGTGGGCCAGGCTGCCATAACATAGCCAGCGTGGGTCAAGTGGGCCAGGCTGCCATAACATAGCCAGCGTGGGTCAAGTGGGCCAGGCTGCCATAACATAGCCAGCGTGGGTCAAGTGGGCCAGGCTGCCATAACAAAATCTCCCAATTTGCTTCTCCTATGCAATGATGGATGTATACATATAGCTTGTCCACCTGACCTTCCTTCATAAACTGCTGCATTATATATATATATATATATATATATATATATATATATATATATATATATATATATATATATATATATATATATATATATATATATAGGGTAGCAGCACACTGTTACTGTATCTAACTTTGTTTAAGAAGAAAACTATAAATTATACCCATTTGCTTCAATTTTCTCTTGACAGTTCCACCCTTCCTCCCTAATCCCCTACTTCCCCACCTCCCCAACCCAAGTTTAGTCCCCCCACCCCAGCCACGTCACCTGCAGCCACAACCTTCCCCCTCTCCCCAGCTTTCAGCTGGCTAGAGGTGAACTTGCCTCAGATGTGACATCAGCCAGCAGGCATTTAACACACTTCCTTATCTGAAGTTCTTAGTACCTCTACACGACAGTGTCATCGTCACCTCTACACGACAGTGTCATCGTCACCTCTACACGACAGTGTCATCGTCACCTCTACACGACAGTGTCATCGTCACCTCTACACGACAGTGCCATCGTCACCTCTACACGACAGTGCCATCGTCACCTCTACACGACAGTGTCATCGTCACTTCTACACGACAGTGCCATCGTCACTTCTACACGACAGTGTCATCGTCACTTCTACACGACAGTGTCATCGTCACTTCTACACGACAGTGCCATCGTCACTTCTACACGACAGTGTCATCGTCACTTCTACACGACAGTGTCATCGTCACTTCTACACGACAGTGTCATCGTCACTTCTACACGACAGTGTCATCGTCACTTCTAACGACAGTGTCATCGTCACTTCTACACGACAGTGTCATCGTCACTTCTACACGACAGTGTCATCGTCACTTCTACACGACAGTGTCATCGTCACTTCTACACGACAGTGTCATCGTCACTTCTACACGACAGTGTCATCGTCACTTCTACACGACAGTGTCATCGTCACTTCTACACGACAGTGTCATCGTCACTTTACACGACAGTGTCATCGTCACTTCTACACGACAGTGTCATCGTCACCTCTACACGACAGTGTCATCGTCACCTCTACACGACAGTGTCATCGTCACTTCTACACGACAGTGTCATCGTCACTTCTACACGACAGTGTCATCGTCACTTCTACACGACAGTGTCATCGTCACTTCTACACGACAGTGTCATCGTCACTTCTACACGACAGTGTCATCGTCACTTCTACACGACAGTGTCATCGTCACTTCTGACGACAGTGTCATCGTCACTTCTACACGACAGTGTCATCGTCACTTCTACACGACAGTGTCATCGTCACTTCTACACGACAGTGTCATCGTCACTTCTACGACGAGTGTCATCGTCACTTCTACACGACAGTGTCATCGTCACTTCTACACGACAGTGTCATCGTCACTTCTACACGACAGTGTCATCGTCACTTCTACACGACAGTGTCATCGTCACTTCTACACGACAGTGTCATCGTCACCTCTACACGACAGTGTCATCGTCACTTCTACCGACAGTGTCATCGTCACCTCTACACAACAGTGTCATCGTCACTTCTACACGACAGTGTCATCGTCACCTCTACACGACAGTGTCATCGTCACTCTACACGACAGTGTCATCGTCACCTCTACACGACAGTGTCATCGTCACTTCTACACGACAGTGTCATCGTCACCTCTACACAACAGTGTCATCGTCACTTCTACACGACAGTGTCATCGTCACCTCTACACGACAGTGTCATCGTCACTTCTACACGACAGTGTCATCGTCACTTCTACACGACAGTGTCATCGTCACTTCTACACGACAGTGTCATCGTCACCTCTACACGACAGTGTCATCGTCACTTCTACACGACGTGTCATCGTCACTTCTACACGACAGTGTCATCGTCACTTCTCACGACAGGTCATCGTCACCTCTACACACAGTGTCATCGTCACTCTCGACAGTGTCATCGTCACTTCTACACGACAGTGTCATCGTCACTCTACACGACAGTGTCATCGTCACCTCTACACGACAGTGTCATCGTCACTCTACACGACAGTGTCATCGTCACTTCTACACGACAGTGTCATCGTCACTTCTACACGACAGTGTCATCGTCACTTCTCGACGTGTCATCGTCACTCTACACGACAGTGTCATCGTCACTTCTAACGACAGTGTCATCGTCACCTCTACACGACAGTGTCATCGTCACTTCTACACGACAGTGTCATCGTCACTTCTACACGACAGTGTCATCGTCACTTCTACACGACAGTGTCATCGTCACCTCTACACGACAGTGTCATCGTCACCTCTACACGACAGTGTCATCGTCACTTCTCACGACAGTGTCATCGTCACCTCTACACGACAGTGTCATCGTCACCTCTACACGACAGTGTCATCGTCACTCTCTACACGACAGTGTCATCGTCACTTCTACACGACAGTGTCATCGTCACTTCTCACGACAGTGTCATCGTCACTTCACGACAGTGTCATCGTCACTTCTACACGACAGTGTCATCGTCACTTCTAACGACAGTGTCATCGTCACTCTACGACAGTGTCATCGTCACTCTACACGACAGTGTCATCGTCACTTCTACACGACGTGTCATCGTCACTTCTACACACGTGTCATCGTCACCTCTCACAACAGTGTCATCGTCACTTCTACACGACAGTGTCATCGTCACTTTGACACGACAGTGTCATCGTCACCTCTACGACAGTGTCATCGTCACCTCTACACAACAGCGTCATCGTCACTTCTCACGATAGTGTCATCGTCACTACCTCTGACACGACAGTGTCATCGTCACCTCTCCGACAGTGTCATCGTCACTTCTGCGACGTGTCATCGTCACCTCTACCGACAGTGTCATCGTCACCTCTCACGACAGTGTCATCGTCACTTCTACACGACAGTGTCATCGTCACCTTACACACAGTGTCATCGTCACCTCTGCACGACGTGTCATCGTCACTTCTACACGACAGTGTCATCGTCACTTCTAACGACAGTGTCATCGTCACTTCTACCGACAGTGTCATCGTCACTTCTACACGACAGTGTCATCGTCACTTCTACGACAGTGTCATCGTCACTTCTCACGACAGTGTCATCGTCACTTCTAGCGACAGTGTCATCGTCACTTCTACACGACAGTGTCATCGTCACTTCTACACGACAGTGTCATCGTCACTTCTACACAACAGTGTCATCGTCACCTCTACACGACAGTGTCATCGTCACTTCTACACAACAGTGTCATCGTCACCTCTACACAACAGTGTCATCGTCACCTCTACACAACAGTGTCATCGTCACTTCTCACGATAGTGTCATCGTCACATACGACGGTCATCTCTACCTCTCACGACAGTGTCATCGTCACTACCTCTACACGACAGTGTCATCGTCACTACCTCTCACGACAGTGTCATCGTCACTACCTCTACACGACAGTGTCATCGTCACTCCTCTCGACAGTGTCATCGTCACTACCTCTACACGACAGTGTCATCGTCACTACCTCTACACGACAGTGTCATCGTCACTACCTCTACACGACAGTGTCATCGTCACTACCTCTACACGACAGTGTCATCGTCACTACCTCTACACGACAGTGTCATCGTCACTACCTCTACACGACAGTGTCATCGTCACCTTCCCCCACGACAGTGTCATCGTCACTACCTCTACACGACAGTGTCATCGTCACTACCTCTACACGGCAGTGTCATCGTCACTACCTCTACACGGCAGTGTCATCGTCACTACCTCTACACGACAGTGTCATCGTCACTACCTCTACACGACACTTACTACCATCACGTCATCTAGGCAAGAGATTGACCTGTGTTGTATAACACCTGTGTTGGATAACACCTGTGTTGGATAACACCTGTGTTGGATAACACCTGTGTTGGATAACACCTGTGTTGGATAACACCTGTGTTGGATAACACCTGTGTTGGATAACACCTGTGTTGGACAACACCTGTGTTGGACAACACCTGTGTTGGACAACACCTGTGTTGGATAACACCTGTGTTGGATAACACCTGTGTTAAAAAATTTAAAGCCAGTGAGAAGGGAAATTTTCAAAGTTATTTCACAGGAATAAAGAAAAACACTTTTTGGTCTATATAACTGACATGAGATCATTTATATATCACAGTAAGAACAAGAACCTTTCCCTTGGTACGCTACGTCAATACTGAGCATGTCAAGCTCATAGCAACACGTATTATTAAGCCACAACCCAAAATTATTGGGGGGGGGGGAATATGTATAAACAGTAAACCTGTGCGAGTTATACAGCAGTGATATACAGCAGTGATATACAGCAGTGAGTGCTGAGTACATTCTGTAGAGCTTAGAGGAGTGAAGGTTAGAGTGCAAAGTGGAAATCATAGTTGTTAAAATAGGTTAGTTTCAGTTAAAACAAATTATAGTTTCAGAGATGTCAAAAGTATACATTAAATAGGACAGTCAAAAGTATACATTAAATAGGACAGTCAAAAGAATACATTAAATAGGACAGTCAAAAGTATACATTAAATAGGACAGTCAAAAGTATACATTAAATAAGACAGTCAAAAGTATACATTAAATAGGTCAAAAGTATACATTAAATAGGACAGTCAAAAGTATACATTAAATAAGACAGTCAAAAGTATACATTAAATAGGTCAAAAGTATACATTAAATAAGACAGTCAAAAGTATACATTAAATAGGTCAAAAGTATACATTAAATAGGACAGTCAAAAGTATACATTAAATAAGACAGTCAAAAGTATACATTAAATAAGACAGTGTGTTAACAGCTGGTATACAGTAAGAGCAACTTAATGAAGACAGATATTTCTATAAGTGGATCGATTCAAATCTTCTCAACTGGATATAAGCATTTTGTAACTACATAAATTTCAGTAGGCAGTCTTTTCAGTCTTCTGTTAAAAAAAAAAAAAAAAAAAAAAAAAAAAAAAAAAAAAAAAAAAAAAAAAAAAAAAAAAAAAAAAAAAAAAAAAAAAAAAAAAAAAAAAAAAAAAAAAAAAAAAAAAAAAAAAAAAAAAAAAAAAAAAAAAAGTATACATTAAATAAGACAGTCAAAAGTATACATTAAATAAGACAGTCAAAAGTATACATTAAATAAGACAGTCAAAAGTATACATTAAATAAGACAGTCAAAAGTATACATTAAATAAGACAGTCAAAAGTATACATTAAATAAGACAGTCAAAAGTATACATTAAATAAGACAGTCAAAAGTATACATTAAATAAGACAGTCAAAAGTATACATTAAATAAGACAGTCAAAAGTATACATTAAATAATACAGTGTGTTAAAAGCTGTATACAGTAAGAGCAACTTAAGGCCTCACAGAGAGGCGCCAGACATTTCTCTATGAGGTGGATCGGTTATTTACAAATTTCTTCTCCAACTGGATATTAAGCACTTTTTTGTAACTACATAAAATTTCAGTAGGCAGTCTTTTTCAGTCTTCTGTTACTGTGCAAAAGTTTTCCATATTTTTAGTCTAATACTGTACAACAAGTTTCCTACTTTTGTACTGCACATCTTGCCCCGGAGTTTCACTCCACCATTTTGTGTTATTGAATCAATTGTGGCTTAATTTGGTTCTCTCTTAGAATTTATCAATTTGTTTAGTACCCGGTATCTTAACTGTTTGAATTAGATTATGTAGTCTCCATTACCTAGAAGGCAGAATAGATATTAAGGGAGAGAGGGTGGAGAGAGAGAGAGAGAGAGAGAGAGAGAGAGAGAGAGAGAGAGAGAGAGAGAGAGAGAGAGAGAGAGAGAGGAGAAAGTAGTAATCAAAGTGAGAAGAGAGATATAGTCCACTTGACAACTCCTTAGAAGTCAAAGACTTGCCACGTTGTGGTGGCACTGCCTGGCAGTGCAGCTAAATCCGGCATGGTAAAAACCAACAGGAGGGGGAAGGTGGGGGAGGGGAAGGGGGGGGGGAGGAAGTTATCTTCCGTAATGCAGTCAGATAGACTAGGGTGATGCATGACCTCAGCGCCCAGCCAAGATACAAGAAAACATCAAAGTTTTTTTCTCTTATCCGACAACAAATTGGTTTTGTGGCGCTGAATATGCTGACAGACACATTTAAGTCCCTTACAATTGTGTTTGAAAGACAGAAATACAGAATATTCAGTTTAATGTGTGGGGGAGGGAAAAAAATAGGGAATTTTGGTGGCATGCTTAAGAAAACTTGTTCACTCAATATGGCCAGAAGGAAAGAGATAATATTAGTTATCGAGGGAATTATATCTGCACAAATGTTTATTGGAGGATTACACAGATGTATCAGAAAACACAGAACGGTTTTTTAAACGATGTCAATAAAAATGAGAGGATTTATTCAAAAATAATACGTGTATCAGAGGCAGTAACTGTAGAGATAATTGTTTATGAGTATATTACACATCTGATATTTTTCAAGATGTGTTTTATATATGGTAACTCCCTCTCCCTCCACCCTTCTTTCTCTCTTCTAGTGTTATTGAGTTCCTTAAATTTTCTCCTCGTAGTCTATGCTCCCCCCCCCCTCAAATCCTGTACCAATCTCGTTAGGAACATTTGGATCTTCTCCTGTTCCCTTATATATTGTATCAGTTTGGGATTCCACGCTTGGGTTGGATCCTCCAAGACCTGACTATTGAAAGTTGTGTGTAGTATCCTAAATCTTCTTCCTGAGCCAAAATGAATACTGGTGATGACTTACTCTGCTGGATAATAGTTACCTGCCAGAGTATCCGCTACTTCATCAAGTTTATACAGTAAAATACACTAGTGCCTGACCAGCCAGGCTGTGGTTCGTACGTTGGACTGCGTGCGGCCAGCAGTAACAGCCTGGTTGATCAGGCTCTGGTCCAACAGGAGGCCTGGTCACGGACCGGGCCGCGGGGGCGTTGACCCCTGGAATTCTCTCCAGGTAGTGCTCAAAAAGTTTTAAGCCGATCTCAAGACGCACGGAAACCGATAATAACAAACTGTTAGTAAATTAGCAAAATTTGCACCTACAGCGGCAGAAACCTATAAAAATTTAATATATTTGATGATTAAGCAGTTCAGAAGAGGTACTTCCAAGTTACTACACGGAAAAAATAACTCTCGACTTTTTAAATAAATTCAGAAAATTGCCACGTACACACTGCCATAACAATGGCACCCATTCTTCTACGCAGGATACACTTGTGTATCCTGCCTAAATCAAGGTGTTCTCGAGCTATAGCTTATAACACGGTAGCCGCTACTCTATTTGCATTTATAAAATTGGTAAATTGGCACCTACGCAAGGCAATAACACTCCGAACATTCCTCTTAATAAGAGACATCAACCATGAACGTTTGAAGCCCACCAGAAGAACAGTTCTTAATGTATCGCAAGGAAACCTTGGAAAAGCTTGGAGGGGCGGGGCAAGGAGACAAAATTCAACAAGTACCTCCTTCTAGGAGGTACCTAAGTGTATTAGGACACTCACAGATAAACATTTCAATATTGTGGCTTCATTAACTTCAACAATTGGGTTTCTACGTTACACACTGAACTGTTTGGCATTCACACGAAGAAAATATTCAAACAGCTCCGGGGAGAACCTCGAGTTTCCCCTGAGGTGCGTTTATTGTCTTCTCTGAGGATGAGGCTCCCCAGTACACTTCTAGAGGTGGTACCTCCCTATATATATATATATATATATATATATATATATATATATATATATATATATATATATATATTACAAAACAATCACGAGGGTAGTAGAATGATAGCTCTAGGCCTTTCGTGTTGCAATCAACACATCATCAGGAATTGCAAAATTTCAGAAAAGAGGAGGCTGTCCAAGCAAGTACGTTCCCAAAGGACGTTTTCACTGGAGTGAGGGAGAGAGAGAGAAAGGGTACAGGAAGTGCCCCTAGGCATACCAGTGCCCATAGCCAGGAGGATGAATATTAAAGCATTAGAAAAATCCCACAAGCATTGATATTGTAATAGCCTAAACGAAATTAACGTGGCAATAATAAAAAATTAGGTAATATTCCGCTATGATATCAGTAACTTTACATACATAAATATATTGTCAGTGATACAGAAGTCTCTAGCAATTATGGAGTAGCTACCCAAGGGAAAGCGTGTCCATTTAAAGGGACGAGAAAACAGTAACATTTAAAGGGGATAATAATAATAATACATAATAAAGTTATGTAAAGGAAACAGGGCTCATTAATATAAACTCATTTAAAGAGGGAGGCATCTGTAATAACAAGGAAGACGGCCACAGTTATTCAACCCACATAATTCTGAGGTAAACTCTGGTTCAGCCTTCAGACACTGCAGGAAAAATAGGTCCTAATTCCTCAGCGTGGCACTACACTTAAGACAGTCTGATGCCTTCATATAAGAGCCCAATTTTAGACTGTGTACTATTGCCTCAACTAAAAACGTATCTAATTTGAACAGCCCGGTCACTGATATTGTATAATAAATGCCTATCATCCTTAATAATTGCCGATTCTACAATATTCCTTTCAAGCCAAGAAGAACAAGGCAAGATGACTCTTGCTTCCCACCAAATTGCCGGGTTATTACAAGCTCTAATATGGTATATTAAATCTTCTAAGAGCATTCAGCAGGATAGATAAATTCTCGTTGTATGGGAAGATCAGCACATTCTTGGTCTGAGGTGTTATCCTAGGTGCTGTCCTATAATAAGTTTTCTTAGCTGCCAGCAAGGCAGATTCCACAAACACCTTAGGATACGGCAGTTTCATGCTAATGTCAAATATTTTCCTAATTTCATCTAGGAACTCCGGACTGCACACTCTATAGATCAAGAATGTAGTGATCCTCCCACACAACGAGAATTTATCTATCCTGCCGAATGCTCTTAGAAGATTTAATATACAAGTAGTATTAAAAATTCACGGACTGTTAGAAGCATCCTGATAAAGAATGCACCACAACAACGTGTTGATGGTGTCTACAGAGTTGGTTGCAACGGTTGCAGTCTCTCCTATTTGGGACAAATTGAAAAACCATTAGAAGTGAGAATTTCCCAACATCGTTATTCGATACATATTGCACAGGAGTCGAACGCGATTTTCAACCATATTAGAGCTTGTAATAACCCGGTAATTTGGTGGGAAGCAAGAGTCATCTTGCCTTGTTCTTCTTGGCTTGAAAGGAATATTGTAGAATCGGCAATTATTAAGCATGATAGGCATTCATTATACAATATCAGTGACGGGCTGTTCAAATTAGATGCGTTTTTAGTTCATGCAATAGTACACAGTCTAAAATTGGGCTCTTATATGAATGAATTAGACTGTCTTAAATGTAGTGCCACACCGAGGAATTAGGGCCTATTTTTCCTGTAGTTTCTGAAGGCTGAACCAGAGTTTGCCTCAGAATTATGTGGGTTGAATAACTATGGCCGTCTTCCTTGTTATTACAGATGCCTCCCTCTTTAAATGAGTTATTTTAATGAGCCCCGTTTTCTTTACACAACTTTTAGAAATCTCCCCTTTAAATGTTACCATTTTCTCATCCCTTTAAATGGACACGCTTTCCCGTGGGTGGCTACCCCATAATTGCCAGTGACTTCTATATCACTGACAATATATTTATGTATGTAAAGTTACTGATATAAGAACATAAGAAAAGAGGAACACTGCAGAAGGCCTGTTGGCCCATACTAGGCAGATCCTTCACAAATCCAACCTACTAACAGAATAAACGCTTCCCAAGCAATAAGCTTTAATAATTCTATTTACTCATGTGCAAGTCCCACTCAAATCCAACCCTCTCACTCATGTATTTATCCAACCTAAATTTGAAACTACCCAAGTTTTTAGCTTCAATAACCCTACTAGGCGGACCGTTCCACCCATCAACTACCCAATTACCAAACCAATACTTCCTATATCCTTTCTAAATCTAAACTTATCTAATTTGAATCCATTACTGCGGGTTCTCTCTTGAGGGATATCTTCAAAACCTTATTTATATCCCCTTTGTTAATACCCATCTTCCACTTATACACTTCGATCATGTCTCCCCTCATTCTTCGTCTTACAAGTGAATGTAAATTAAGAGAATTTACTCATTTCACTAGTAATTCCCTCAGTCAAGGTCATTGATATATATTATAAACAACAACGGGCCTAAGACTGATCCCTGTGGAACACCACTTGTTACAGATCCCCACTCGGATTTAACCCCATTTAAGCACTCTCTCTTCCTATTGGTGAGCAATGACTATCCATGACAGCACTTTTTCCCCAATGCCATGAGCTGCCACTTTCTTTAACAGTCTCTGGTGTGGTACTCTATCAAAAGCCTTACTAAAATCTAAATAAACAATATCAAATTCTTTATCGTGATCAACGGACTCAAAAGCTTTACTGAAGAAGGTAAATAAATTAGTTAGACAGGAACGGCCCCTCGTGAATCCATGCTGAGTATCATTAATCAAATTATGCTTATCCAGATGGCTTCTTATAATATCAGATATAACTGACTCTAGTAATTTGCCTACAATTGAGGTCAGGCTTATTGGGCGGTAATTTGACGGTAGTGACTTGTCCCCTGCTTTAAAAATAGGAATTACATTTAGCCATCTTCCACATATCAGACACTACACCTGTTTGAAGAGATAAATTAAAAATATTAGTTAATGGTTCACAGAGTTCCATTTTGCATTCCTTAAGAGCCCTTGAAAAACGCTCATCAGGACCCGGCGATTTATTTTGTTTCAGTCGGTCTACTTGTTTCATACCCATTTCGCTAGTGACTGTGATATTACATAATTTATCTTCTTCATGCCCACAATAAAAATGAATTACTGGGATATTATTGTCTTCCTGTGTGAAAACCGAGAGAAAATAATTATTAAAAATCCACGTTACTTTCGTTTAGGCTATTACCATATCAATGCTTGTGGGATTTTTCTAATGCTATAATATTCATCCTCCTGGCTATGGACACTGGTATGCCTAGGGACACTTCCTGTACCCTTCTCTCTCTCTCTCTCTCCTCCTCACTCCAGTGAAGACGTCGTTTGGGAACGTACTTGCTTATACATCCTCCCCTTTTCTGCAATTTTGCAAGCTCCTGATGTGTTGATTGCAACACGAAAGGCCTAGAGCTATCATTCTACTCCCCCCGTGGTTGTTTTGCATTCTATATTGCTTAGTTTGCGATATTTGCATAATATATATATATATATATATATATATATATATATATTACTGAGTGAACTTGGTTCCCATAATAACTACCAGCAAGCTCACTGGATAGGCTAAGGTTAGATATTTAAAATTAAGAAAGGAATTAATGTACAATTCTCGTGTACTCCATTTCCCACTGACTTATTCTATGACAAGACTGATAAAACAGCAAAAATTACCGTGAAAGAAGTCGACTATAACATTGGTCAGTGTGTCAAACATTAGAACTATTAGGGGAGAGTTAAGTAATGAATTTGAAAGTCACAGAAATACAGTTAAAAGTTTGTGTAGCTCTATAACCCACTGTGATGCTGTCAAGGTAAACAAACATTTTTAATGTTAAAAGACTGGCAAAAATGAAAGTCAGTTTAAGGCTTAGTTACAAGTACTTCTGGATGTTTGTCATATAACGTACATAGACAATGACCACGTTAAATGTAGAGTACAAGAGGCATTTAGCCATATGCTACTATGTATGATAATCTATGTAAATGTATTTGTGTATACCTGAATAAACGTACTTATATAAACATGCTGAACAATCCGCACTGAAGAATATGGAGATAGTACATTAACCTATATGATATATAATTTACATTATTAATAAAAATATTCTGGAGCAAATGTCCTAAAAAAGAAGACAAATTATTATACCTGTTAGTCAATTAGTCTGTTGTACATCCATAAGTTTTTGCGTAACCCCCCAGGATGGGTATGGGCGCATACACCAGTAGCTTCTAAGACAAATTACTGGTTTTATACAAAATACCATGATCAGTTATTTGTATATATAATGAAAGGTAAATAATGTATT
The DNA here is from genome assembly GCA_009830355.1 of Cherax destructor. NCBI lineage: Eukaryota > Metazoa > Arthropoda > Malacostraca > Decapoda > Parastacidae > Cherax > Cherax destructor. The sequence continues at coordinate 17,594 of WNWK01000569.1, read as the reverse complement.
GTTGTGTGTTATAGAACTTTAATATATGATGTTGTACTTGTAATTTGATCTGAGGTCTGGATGTAACGCACTGCGTTAAGTGTAAGAAACAAACACATTAATGGTAACACAACATCCTTAATTAACAACCTTTACAGATACCTCAGAATTGGGTCTCTGCTGCATGTCGAAGCTCACCCTTGACAACTTGGCGGATGGTTGAAGCATTTCTCGCGAAGGGCAAAACCTTAAGTAAGACGAAGGTTCGCTGACAGATAATGTGGGCACTGTTGGTGGAGGTGAGCGTTCAGTGTTATCCTCAAGATAGTCCACGAGAAAAGGCGGGGAACTTCGACGACCGGACTGTGTGGTCGAGGCGGCCTCCTGCGTCTCTAACACAGTGGGAGAGGCCCATACACAGGGACGAAACACAGGACTGCTGGAAAAGGATCTAGAAGTCCTTATACTCTCCTGGGCACCTCGAGGCACACTACCAGTTGAAGCTGAGCGAGACAGAGGCAATTCTCTGGTGGGGTGCCCACTGCGACCCTGCGTGGTTAGGTCCTCCCAGAAAGCCCAGGACGCCCCTGGTGTTAGTTCAAATACTCCAGAACGATCCTCACATCTCGAGTCTGGGGGCTGCAGAGGTCCTCCTGGAGACTTGAGGATCTGGAGGATCTTCTGCAAGAGTGTGAGACCCGTAGTGAAGGTTTAAAACACAAGCAATGTGAGACAGGTGGGCCGCGACGGCCCGTGTGTTTATGTGATGTGGCCCTCCGTGTGCAATGGGGCCAGTGTACCCCCGCCTCCTGTGGCGCCATCTGCCACCACCACATCTTGGCACCAGAGGTCACCACTACCTGGTACGTGCCATGGTCTGGTGTCCAGGTAGTGGCGGTAATCTGTGACTCACTAACACTTGACCGACATTCTACTCACTACATGATATCATCCTATCATCTCGCACATGACCAAGCCACATCAACAGGTGCAACAAACATGACACCTCAAACTGTTGTGTGACGGTATGGAGGCAGAAATGTCACTACTACCACCCAGGTGAGGCTGTGACTGAGACACCACTCTGCCGTGGTGATAACACCTCCAGCCATCTGCTCTCTTATATAATCACACCCATTTACCTAAGATAAGATAAGATTTTGTTCGAATTCTTAACCCGGAGGGTTAGCCATCGGGATTCATCAATCTTATTTTCCATTATGGCCCTGTAACCTTCTTCCCCAAGATGCAACCCACGACAATCGGTAACACCCAGGTACTTACATACTGCTAGGTGAACAGGGGCAGCAAATGTTAGAAAACATGCCCAAAGTTTCACCCGCGCCTTGGATCGATCCTAGTCCCCCCGTGTGTGAAGTAAGGATGCTACCAACCAAGCCACGAGCGCCCACATAACTATCCTCACTCGCTATACTTTGCCTCCACTGCTCTCACTTATTCTGAGAAATATCAGAACAAGAGAACAAAGGAGTACTGGAACAGGCCTATCAGCCCATGCGAGCTACGAAGGTCTACTACTCACGCTCAACCATTCTCATTTACGTATGTACCTGGTTTTAAAGTTATCTGGACTAGTTGCTTCCGTGACACTACTTGGCACAGTTCCACTCCTCTTAAACTATTAGCGAATCAGTTATATTTTATATCCTTCATAAATCTTAATTTGGCTAATCTATATTGATATCTTGGTCAAACATTTTCAGCACTTTATTGTTATCCTTGTTGATTTGTTCGTGTATGTTTTAACATCTCACTGGAACGTCTTTCAAGTAGGTTCAGTGTTCAGTGGTACGAAGCCACGGCCAACACCGCTACCCTCACTTCTCATCTCTGCTTATAAAAACTTTTTATAAGGTACTGGCAATGACTTCGTTTAAAGTGAATTAAAAGAGCGATTTTCAAATTCTGAAGCCCATGTTGACACTTTACAGATCGCTTGTTCTATCTAGGCTGGAATATTGCTGCACACTAACTGCACCTTTCAAGGCAGGTGAAATTGCTGACCTTGAAAATGTGCAGAGAACCTTCACCGCACGCATAAGTGCGATAAACCATCTCAACTACTGGGAACGCTTGAAGTTCCTAAACCTGTACTCTCTAGAACGCAGGCCCTTCGCATCCGTTGGCAACAACACTGGTCTGACCTGCTGAATAACAAACTTCATTCTATTAAACCGGTTATAGGTTTCTGGCCTTCTTCTTGTCACCAATGTCGAGGTTGGGAGACTACACTCTCCCGTCTTCGCATCGGCCACACTCGTCTTACTCACGGGTATCTCATGGAGAGGCTCCCTGCCCCTCTCTGTGAGCATTGTCAGGTTCCAGTGTCTGTTCGACATATCCTGTTGGACTGCCCACTCTACCAACGAGCACGCAGAATTTACCTCCAACGACGTCTTCGCTCTGCGGCCCTTTCTTTACCTTCCCTTCTTGCAGATGGACCCTCCTTTAATCCTGACTCTCTCATTGACTTTTTGACAGAAACTGACTTACTACACAAACTCTGAAGATTATACCTCTAGCACCTCCCTCAGTCCCTTCTACCTCGATCTCTTGCTACCCTCCATCCCTGCACTATCCACCATCATCTTGCACTCCATACCCTACTAATCGTCCATCTCCCTCTTACAACCCACTCTCCCTGCATCCTACAATAACCTGCAGCGCTGTATAACCCCTGTGGTTTAGCGCTTCTATTTGATTATAATAATAATAATCTAGAACGCAGGCGGGAGAGATACATTATTATATACACATGGAAAATTCTCGAGGGATTAGTACCAAACTTGCACACAAAAATCACTCCCTACGAAAGCAAAAGACTCGGCAGGCGATGTAACATCCCCCCAATGAAGAGCAGGGGTGCCACTAGCACGTTGAGGGACAACACAATAAGTGTGAGGGGCCCAAGATTGTTCAACTGCCTCCCAGCATACATCAAGGGGATTACCAACAAGCCCCTGGCTGTCTTCAAGCAGGCACTGGACAGGCACCTCAAGTCGGTACCTGATCAGCCGGGCTGTGGTTCGTACGTTGGACTGCGTGCGGCCAGCAGTAACAGCCTGGTTGATCAGGCTCTGGTCCAACATGAGGCCTGGTCACAGACCGGGCCGCGGGGGCGTTGACCCCTGGAATTCTCTCCAGGTAGACTCCAGGTTGCAGCAGGAGCTAACAATTCTAAGAAATCCAGTAGATATATGATTTATGATGATCTGGAAGCAAGTTCAGAGTTGTTCAAATTTGCTGATCAAGCATTTAAGAAATTTGAAAATTCAGGCAGCCCATTGGCTATATTTTGGCTCGCTTTTATGAATATATATTCCTTGGGAGCCAAAACTGAGATGATTTGAAAGCTTGTTTGAGAATTTTACATAATAACCGAAGTTATGAAAAATGCTCACTAGGATTCTGCTTTGATAATAGTTGTCTAGATGAAGATAACGTGAAGTATATGTGTGAAGGAATATTTTCAGTCACAAATGATAACGAATAAAGTTTTAAAAGTGAAGGTTGGTTGGTCAAGAATATTGAAGAATAAAACCATTGCTTGAACAGTTAGTGCGGTCATTAATTATACCTCAAGAATTATTATATTGCTTTACTTGATATGGAATTAATCTGAAAATTGACCAAAATATAGTTTGTATATTCAGTGGGAAACAACTGTTGGTATTTATTGGTGCAGAGACAAAACTTAAATAAAGAATAAAAAGGCTTAATACCCTGGCTGGAAAACTCATAGATAACCCGCATATATAAGAATAAGGATTAAGGAGTTTATTTCCTTGCATAGTTTACAATGTGTAATTACAATATTGATTTGCTAAATTCAAAGAAAACCACTATCAGTGGAGGCATTTCGGGCGGACTAAATCTAATGCTTTACAGACTACTTAATACTAGACATATAGTAATATATCATAGTTGGTTCAAACTGATCATTGTTTTTTATATATCAACAGAGGTAGTAGTGGTTTAGCAGTAATTAAATTAACAAGTAGTTGAATAACAAATTACAGTATTATATTTAGCACATTATACATAATGGGATTAGAGACCATTTTAGTTTTGAAATAATCTTATAAAATTTGGCAATTTTTGAGTTGATGGTGGAGATAATATATAGTGTTTGTGTTGTTAATTTTGGGAGATGATGAATTGGTGTCCAGGCAAGGGCCCTTTTGTATTTTCAGGCAATGAATTCCAGGTCTTAGGGCCCTTTATATGCATAGCATTTTTGCATAGGAAGAGATGGACACGAGGGATATCAAAGAGTGTTTTGTGTCTTGAGTTATGGAAGTGCGTTCTGTTGTAGTTCTCAAGAAGGAGTTTGAGAGGAGGGTTTATATTGGAGAATAATGCTCTGTGTATGTAGTAGGCACAATAATATAAGTGGATATTTTGTATGTTAAGCAGGTTCAAGCTCTTAAATAGCGGTGGGGTGTGTTGCCTGGCGCAGGAGTTTGTAATCACTCTCACAGCAGCTTTCTGTTGTATAATTAAAGGTTTAAGGTGATTTGCTGTGGTTGAACCCCATGCACAAATACCATAAGTGAGGTAAGGGTAGATGAGAGTGGTAAAGAGCAAGAAGTGCCGTTTGGGGTAAATAGTACCGTATCTTAGAGACTATGCCTACTGTTTTGGAGATTTTTTTTTGGAAATATGCTGTATGTGGGTCTGAAATTTAAGACAGCTGTCAATGTGGAGCCCTACAAATTTTCCGTCAGTGTGTCTTGAAATGGGGCAACCATTTATCGACATGTTTAGCTGAATTTTTGCAGCTGTGTTACCAAACAGTATGAAGTAGGTTGTGTCTATATTGAGAGTAAGTTTGTTGGCCGTCATCCAAGTGGATATTTTTAGCAGCTCATCATTTACAGTGTTTCTAAGTATGGTTTGGTTTGGGTGAGAGAAGATATAGGTAGTGTCATCTGCAAAAAGAACATATTTAAGTAGTTTGGAGGCATTAGGGAGGTCATTGATGTAAATGAGAAAGAGTAGTGGTCCAAGGACACTGCCCTGGGGGACTCCAACAAGAACAGGTTGTGTGGTGGAGGCAACACCATTTGTGTATAAATACTGGTGTCTATTGCTAAGATATGATTTTAGGTAATCGACTGAGAGTCCTCTGACTCCGTAATGTTCAAGTTTTAGGTGCAAGAGATCGTTGTCAATTGTATCAAATGCTTTCCGTAGGTCTATGAAGAGGCCTAGTGGAATTTCCTTTTTTTCCAGCGCCGTATATAGAAGCTCGAGCATATGTATAATTGCATCATTTGTGCTTTTGCTTGGCCTAAATCCAAACTGGCAGGGGTTAAGTATGTTGTGGGATACAAAATAGGAGTAAACTTGCTTGTGTATTATTTTTTTCGAAGATTTTAGATTTTAGGGGTAGGTTTGATATAGGTCTATAGTTATTTAAATCAGTAGGATCACCACCTTTGTGGATTTGTGTAACCCTTGCTGTCTTGAGTAGGGATGGGAAGGTCGAAGATTCAATGGACTTGTTAAAAAGTGTTGCAATAATGGGTAACAACAAATGAGAAGCTTTTTTATACATAAATGGTGGTAAGTTATTTATGTCTCCTGCCTTGTGTTCTCCAGTGTTTTGATGATGAGGGAGATTTCAGTAGGGTTTGTAGGGGCTACGAATAGAGTATTTGGGTAGTTTCCAGTGAGGTAGTTTTTTTGGTTGTGTATTTGAGTTTGGGATTTTGCTTGCTAGTGTTGTTCCTACAGTGGAGAAAAAGACAGTTTGTTGGCAGTATCCGTCGGCGGGATGAGTTTCATTAGGTTTAGTTAGGTTAATCACTTTTTTTCGAGGCAGTTTCCTAGATCCTAGAATTATGACAACGTTTCGAGCCAACTGGGACTATTAGCTGGAAACATTGGGCATGTTTCCTTACACCTGCTATCCCTGTTCACCTAGCAGCAAGTAGGTACCTGGGTGTTAGTCGACTGGTGTGGGTCGCATCCTGGGGAACAAGATTGAAGGACCCCAGTGGAAATAAGACAAGACAGTCCTCGGTGACGCAGACTTTCTTGGGTAATCCTGGGTGGCTAACCCTCCGGGTTAAAAATCCGAACAAATCTTATTGTTCTTGTTGTATATGTTGAAACACGTCATATACCACCGTAAAGAACTTGACACATTAGATGATTATCAGATCATTTTATTTATGCATATACTATTTGTTGGATCTGATTTAGCCACAGCTTTTATTGGTCAAGTTATCTAAGCTGAAAGAGTAAATTAACAAGTTATTAAAGGCCGTGTCGCTCACCTTCTAGCACGAATGACAAGTAACTGAAGCAAAGTAAACACCAGACTCTTACACTAAGTCTACACTGCCTGAATATTCAACCATTCTTATCTGAAATGAGACGGTATACCTGGAGTATACCTGGAGAGGGTTTCGGGGGTCAACGCCCCCGGCCCGGTCTGAGACCAGGCCTCGTGGTGGATCAGGGTGTGATCAACCAGGCTGTTACTGCTGACAGCACTCAAACTGACGTACGAACCACAGCCCGGCTGGTCAGGTACTGACTTTAGATGCCTAGTCACCAATGATATGGAAGGAAAGAAAATAGAGTCAAATTCTTCAACTGATTCTTAAGATGACAGTAGGTTTTTTAATTTTCTGACTTGATTATATATTTATTTATTTAACAGTTTCCTGTTTCTTATTACACATCATTTCTGTCTGCCTTTATAATTTATATACCCAAAATGAAAGTAATTATTTTGATTATTGTACATATAATTAAATAATTTTCATACCATTAAATCAATTACGGGACATTATTAGTTACAATACATTACTGATGAAGATTTGATTGGTATTATTAACCTGGAGGGTTAGTAACCCAGGATAACTTAATAAAGTCCACGAGTCCTCGAGGACTGACTGTCTTATTTCCACTATGATCCTTTAATCTCCCCCCGCCCCAGGATGCTACCCATAAGTCATCTAACACCCAAGTACTTACTGTAAGGTGAATATGGGCAGGTGTAAGGAAAGATGCCCAACGTTTCCACTTGTGCCAGAAATCGCTGCCCGGACTCTGAGCGTGCCAGGTGAGGCCGCTACCAACTGATAATGCTCATTATCAGCTTACCGATAATAAACAGGAAATGTTATCTCTCTCAACAGTTATTTCCTGTAGGTCTTCACATAAGACTCAAATTATTTACCAGTAATTAATAATTATAAAAGGCCTGAAGAAATCAAAGTAATATCAGTCACTTGGGACGTAGTCATCAAACAAGTAGACAAATTAAAGAAAAATAAACCCCTCGGTCCCGACGAATTGTTTTTAGTTGCAGTGACACTTACTGAGCCTCTGTCTAGCCGGGTCAGTATATCATTCCCAAAGGTCATCATGCCACACATGTGCAAGATGACCATGTCAGTATATCATTCCCAGAGGTCATCATGCCACACATGTGCAAGATGACCATGTCAGTATATCATTCCCAGAGGTCATCATGCCATACATGTGCAAGATGACCATGTCAGTATATCATTCCCAGAGGTCATCATGCCACACATGTGCAAGATGACCATGTCAGTATATCATTCCCAGAGGTCATCATGCCAACATGTGCAAGATGACCATGTCAGTATATCATTCCCAGAGGTCATCATGCCAACATGTGCAAGATGACCATGTCAGTATATCATTCCCAGAGGTCATCATGCCATACATGTGCAAGATGACCATGTCAGTATATCATTCCCAGAGGTCATCATGCCATACATGTGCAAGATGACCATGTCAGTATATCATTCCCAGAGGTCATCATGCCATACATGTGCAAGATGACCATGTCAGTATATCATTCCCAGAGTCATCATGCCATACATGTGCAAGATGACCATGTCAGTATATCATTCCCAGAGGTCATCATGCCAACATGTGCAAGATGACCATGTCAGTATATCATTCCCAGAGGTCATCATGCCAACATGTGCAAGATGACCATGTCAGTATATCATTCCCAGAGGTCATCATGCCACACATGTGCAAGATGACCATGTCAGTATATCATTCCCAGAGGTCATCATGCCACACATGTGCAAGATGACCATGTCAGTATATCATTCCCAGAGGTCATCATGCCATACATGTGCAAGATGACCATGTCAGTATATCATTCCCAGAGGTCATCATGCCACACATGTGCAAGATGACCATGTCAGTATATCATTCCCAGAGGTCATCATGCCAACATGTGCAAGATGACCATGTCAGTATATCATTCCCAGAGGTCATCATGCCATACATGTGCAAGATGACCATGTCAGTATATCATTCCCAGAGGTCATCATGCCATACATGTGCAAGATGACCATGTCAGTATATCATTCCCAGAGGTCATCATGCCATACATGTGCAAGATGACCATGTCAGTATATCATTCCCAGAGGTCATCATGCCATACATGTGCAAGATGACCATGTCAGTATATCATTCCCAGAGGTCATCATGCCATACATGTGCAAGATGACCATGTCAGTATATCATTCCCAGAGGTCATCATGCCATACATGTGCAAGATGACCATGTCAGTATATCATTCCCAGAGGTCATCATGCCATACATGTGCAAGATGACCATGTCAGTATATCATTCCCAGAGGTCATCATGCCATACATGTGCAAGATGACCATGTCAGTATATCATTCCCAGAGGTCATCATGCCACACATGTGCAAGATGACCATGTCATATATCATTCCCAGAGGTCATCATGCCATACATGTGCAAGATGACCATGTCAGTATATCATTCCCAGAGGTCATCATGCCATACATGTGCAAGATGACCATGTCAATATATCATTCCCAGAGGTCATCATGCCATACATGTGCAAGATGACCATGTCAGTATATCATTCCCAGAGGTCATCATGCCATACATGTGCAAGATGACCATGTCATATATCATTCCCAGAGGTCATCATGCCACACATGTGCAAGATGACCATGTCAGTATATCATTCCCAGAGGTCATCATGCCACACATGTGCAAGATGACCATGTCAGTATATCATTCCCAGAGGTCATCATGCCACACATGTGCAAGATGACCATGTCAGTATATCATTCCCAGAGGTCATCATGCCACACATGTGCAAGATGACCATGTCAGTATATCATTCCCAGAGGTCATCATGCCATACATGTGCAAGATGACCATGTCATATATCATTCCCAGAGGTCATCATGCCACACATGTGCAAGATGACCATGTCATATATCATTCCCAGAGGTCATCATGCCACACATGTGCAAGATGACCATGTCAGTATATCATTCCCAGAGGTCATCATGCCACACATGTGCAAGATGACCATGTCAGTATATCATTCCCAGAGGTCATCATGCCACACATGTGCAAGATGACCATGTCAGTATATCATTCCCAGAGGTCATCATGCCACACATGTGCAAGATGACCATGTCAGTATATCATTCCCAGAGGTCATCATGCCACACATGTGCAAGATGATCCATGACATTTGTACTTCATATCAGGCGATGAGTCATTTCCATCAAATTGGTTTCAGTTCACATTCAAAACAGTTTCTAAGTAATTTGGGGGATGCTGAATTCAAATCTGAACTTAGTTTTGTAAAATAGAGTCCCACGATGAACAATCTCGCCCAGACAGCCATTATGAAGGAGAGAAGTCAGAAACCTGACGATCAGTTTGATGGTCGACTGCTGCTGCACACTGGTGCCACAGAACCATATTGAAAACCACAGAAAAAGCCTGAAAACTATGATGTAAATATGTTTGCTAGACTGGAAATTTACTTTTGTTATACATAAATATAATGAATTTACGTTAAGAATATTTTTGGTTATTGCATTCACCATATTTAATATCTATGTATTAATACAATGATAATGTGCTTTTGAATTATGTATTCATATACAGTTAACATAATTTTGAAAATCTTGCATTTAAACCCCCCACAATCTTAGAAAAGCAAGTAAATGGAGTCATTGTATTCCAGCACATACAAGGTTTCTATTATTTGTTATATTAGGAAAGGAAAGCGGGCACTAAAATATGACTATGGCCTTTTTATATCATGATTTCAAATATCAATTTACACCTGTTATTTCTTCTCTAACCAACATATTGGCAGCTGCAATTAGTTACCAGCATGACTATGAGAAAACCCAAGTGCCTGCATGATTGTTGCATTAAGTACCAGTGACACTACTTCCCCAGTGCGTGATATTCTTCAAGACTGAGGGTACCGGTGATACAATACTTCCCCAGTGCGTGATATTCTTCAAGACTGAGGGTACCGGTGATACAATACTTCCCCAGTGCGTGATATTCTTCAAGACTGAGGGTACCGGTGATACAATACTTCCCCAGTGCGTGATATTCTTCAAGACTGAGGGTACCGGTGATACAATACTTCCCCAGTGCGTGATATTCTTCAAGACTGAGGGTACCGGTGATACAATACTTCCCCAGTGCGTGATATTCTTCAAGACTGAGGGTACCGGTGATACAATACTTCCCCAGTGCGTGATATTCTTCAAGACTGAGGGTACCGGTGATACAATACTTCCCCAGTGCGTGATATTCTTCAAGACTGAGGGTACCGGTGATACAATACTTCCCCAGTGCGTGATATGCTTCAAGACTGAGGGTACCGGTGATACAATACTTCCCCAGTGCGTGATATTCTTCAAGACTGAGGGTACCGGTGATACAATACTTCCCCAGTGCGTGATATTCTTCAAGACTGAGGGTACCGGTGATACAATACTTCCCCAGTGCGTGATATGCTTCAAGACTGAGGTTCAAGTGATGGGATGCGGCCCTAGCACCATGTGGCTTCACACCCTCCACCACCATGTTTTATTTATGACCCCTCCCATCCTCTACTACCCTTATTCAACTATCACAGAATAATGGACACCCGCAGATTGCAGGTGTACTTTTTTTTTTTAAATCCCTTAGGATATTCTTGGTATTTCCCAGCGTCTATCACATAATGAAACGAAAAACTAATGTGAAGGTCCTCGGAGTGATATAGAATCTCACCTTCAAGCTTCAAGGACCGTAACAGTGTCATAATCACAGTCTCGAGGAAAATGATAGAATGTACAATGAGAACCTTGAAAACGAGGGATGCCAAGCCAATGATGATCCTTAAGTCACTTTGTTCTGTCTAGGATGAAATACTGCTGTACACCAACAGCCCCTTTCAAGGCAAAAGAAAATACAGATCTGGAGAACATACAAAGGACCTTCACTACACGTAGTTTCAGTAAAGCACCTCAATTACTGGGAACGTTTGAAGGCCCTAGGCGCAGGCGAGAAAGGTATATCATTATTTACACCTGGAAAATCCTGCAGGAATTGGTCCCAAATCTACACACACAAATAATTTCCTGTGAAAGCAAAAGACTGGGCAGACAGCGCAGCATCCCCCCCCCCCAATGAAAAGCAGGGATGCCGTCAGTACACCGTGAGAAATGACAGTAAGTGTCAAGGGCCCCAAGGCTGTTCAACAGCATCCAGTCATACATAAGGGGGATTGCCAATAGACCCCTGGCTGTCTTCAAGAGGGAAGTGGACAGATACCTAAAGTCAGTGCCTGACCATCCAAGCTGTTACTGCTGGCCAGACTGCGTGTGGCGAGCAGTAACATAAGAACATAAGAACATAAGAAAGGAGGAACACTGCAGCAGGCCTACTGGCCCATGCGAGGCAGGTCCAAATCTCCCACCGACTTAAGCCAATGCCCCGACCCATCCAGGTCAGGTTACATTCACTTAAGGAAGGAGCACGGCATCTGACCTAGTAGCACAAACTAGTCAGGTCCAACTCACACCCACCCGCACCCACTCATATATTTATCCAGCCTATTTTTAAAACTACACAACGTTTTAGCCTCTATAACTGTACTCGGGAGTTTGTTCCACTCATCGACAACTCTATTACCAAACCAATGCTTTCCTATATCCTTCCTGAATCTGAATTTATCCAACTTAAAGCCATTGCTGCGAGTCCTGTCAATACTAGATATTTTTAGCACGCTATTTACATCACCTTTATTTATTCCTGTTTTCCATTTATACACCTCAATCATATCCCCCCTAATTCTACGCCTTTCTAGAGAGTGCAGATTCAGGGCCCTCAGTCTATCCTCATAGGGAAGATTTCTGATACATGGAATCAACTTAGTCATCCTCCTTTGTACGTTTTCCAGAGCATTTATATCCATTCTGTAATACGGTGACCAAAACTGTGCAGCATAATCTAGATGAGGCCTCACCAAGGATATATAGAGTTGAAGAACAACCTGAGGACTCCTATTATTTATGCTTCTTGATATGAAGCCAAGGATTCTGTTCGCTTTATTGCGAACACTTATGCACTGCTGTCTTGGTTTTAGATTACTGCTAACCAGAACTCCTAAATCCTTTTCGCAATCAGTAGTATTAAGATCTATATTATTTAGTTTATATGTGGCATGGTTATTGTCCTGTCCAATATTTAGAACTTTGCATTTATCTATATTAAACTGCATCTGCCACTTCTCCGACCACTGCATCAGTCTATTCAAATCTTCCTGGAGTGCTCTAATGTCCTCATTTGAATGAATTGGACGGCCTATTTTGGTGTCATCGGCAAACTTGCTTATGTCGCTATTTATTCCCTCATCTATGTCGTTTATGTAGATTGTGAACAACAAGGGGCCCAATACTGACCCCTGTGGAACACCGCTTGTGACACTTCCCACTCTGATTTCTCCCCATTTATGCAAACTCTCTGCTGCCTATTTGTCAACCATGCCTCTATCCAGGAAAAAATTTCTCCTCCTATTCCGTGTGCCTTAATTTTCCTCAATAGTCTCTGATGTGGGACTCTATCAAAAGCCTTACTGAAGTCCATATACACAATATCATATTCATTACCATGATCTACCTCCTCAAACACCTTAGTGAAAAAAGTTATTAAATTTGTAAGGCAGGAACGCCCTTTTGTAAAACCGTGCTGAGATTCTTTGATTAATTTATGCTTTTCAAGATGGCTGCGAATTGCCTCGGCAATTATTGATTCCATAAATTTTCCCACTATGGAGGTTAGGCTTATTGGTCTATAGTTCGAAGCTAAGGACCTGTCACCTGCTTTGAAAATAGGTATTACATTCGCCATTTTCCACTTATTTGGCACCATGCCAGTTTGCAGTGATATGTTGAAAAGATTAGCCAACGGGTTGCTAAGCTCCTCTTTACATTCCTTTAGAACCCTTGCATACAGTTCATCAGGGCCTGGGGATTTGTTAGGTTTCAATTTATCTATTTGTCTAAGGACCATGTCACTTGTGACCCTAATCGTGCATAGTTTACTATCATCCTGTTCTACATAATTAATTATTTCTGGAATATCGCTAGTATCTTCCTGTGTAAAAACTGAGAGGAAGTAAGTGTTAAACATTCTACACATTTCCTTATCACTGTCGGTGAGCTGACCTGAGTGACTTTTGAGTGGGCCTATCTTGTCCCTAATCTTACTTCTGTATACCTGAAAAAAGCCTGATTGATCAGGCCCTAATCCACCGTGAAGCCTGGTCATGGACTGACCCGCGGGGTCGTTGTCCCCGGAACTCGCTCCAGAGAGGCAGGTAGAGCATAAGGATACTGACGCTGAGAACGTTTCACTCAACCAACACATTTCACAATTTTTTTTGTAGCCAATATTTGGTTGGTTGGTATATTAGATTTAAAGCGTAATTACTACACGAGGGTGTTGAAGACCGCTGCAGGTCACCAGTCAAGGATACTTAAGTCCTAATATAGAGACTAAAGTAAAGTGTAAGTGAAGTACCGAGGTATACACTCCTCAGAGTGTATACACTGTTGCACTCAATGCATAAACATCAAGGGAGATATATTCCTCCTTGTATACAAAGTGCTTACATCTGCAAAAGCTATGTTTAACACATTTTATGGATTGCTTTTAGTATGAATTTCAAAGCATAATATAGTACAGGGTGGAGCAGAGAAAACGCATGTTTTTCACAACTGAATAACTTTGCGTATTTTAAAGATAAACACATCTTAATTACATCAAATAAAAGGCATTTTATTGCATTTTTTTAAAATTTACATACATACGAAGCACATTTCCATCTGGATAGCTATATTAACAAACAGAAATGACTAATTTTTAAAGAGGTGGACCGGTAAGCCAGCGGAAGGCCTCGGTCAGATGACCAAAAGCTCCAACGGCGGGTCATCTGACTAAGACCCGCGTCAGGAAACACTTGTCCTGTGTCCTGACGAACCTTAACATCAGCGCGCTACGTCATGTTAACAACTTCGGGTAGACATGAGAGAAATGTGATTCCAACAGGATGGTGCCTAATTAAGGTATTAAATTTAAAAAAATGCATTAAAATGCCTCTAATTTGATGTAATTAAGATTTGTTTTGGTGTAATTAATATTTGTTTATTTAAATACGTTCCGGAGGTGTCAGTGTCCCATCATCAGTGTTGTAAGAGAACCAACCTTCTGTATTAATATATATTTTACATAAAAGCTTTGGTCATCTTATAATTCAAACATAAAAGCGCAAATAGTTGAAGAAACAAACTAAAATAATCATTGTTTTACTTAAGTTAATATTGAAAATACACAGTCGTTTAAATGTATAGAAAATATAATAATAATAAATGTGATATATATTATACGACGAGACTAGAACTGAGTGGGTACGACTGTTACTCTGCAGGAGTCACCTGTAACCTCATTTATATATCACCCTTGAGGGTTTAGCGCTAGCTTTGATTATAATATGTAGTATCGATGTGTACAGTGATTCAGAGACTAACCGTTTAGTGGTATACACACCGAGAGGTGTACACTCAGTGGCCACTCTATTAGGTACACCTGCTCCTTAATGAAAATATCTAATAAACCAATCATATGGGACCACCTCACTGTGTAAACACATGCTCGACTGTTGTGCACATCAAACATCACAATGAACAAGAAATGTGATGTAAGTGACTTCAATTTGATTCGATGTGGATCGCCGGTTTTGTCCCACCCCGGGTCGTGTCCAGTTGGCGAGCTGGCACTTAACCCAGGAATGATTGTTGGTGCCAGACGAGGTGAGCCGGCACTTAACCCAGGAATGATTGTTGGTGCCAGACGAGGTGAGCCGGCACTTAACCCAGGAATGATTGTTGGTGCCAGACGAGGTGAGCCGGCACTTAACCCAGGAATGATTGTTGGTGCCAGACGAGGTGAGCCGACACTTAACCCAGGAATGATTGTTGGTGCCAGACGAGGTGAGCCGGCACTTAACCCAGGAATGATTGTTGGTGCCAGACGAGGTGAGCCGGCACTTAACCCAGGAATGATTGTTGGTGCCAGACGAGGTGAGCCGGCACTTAACCCAGGAATGATTGTTGGTGCCAGACGAGGTGAGCCGGCACTTAACCCAGGAATGATTGTTGGTGCCAGACGAGGTGAGCCGACACTTAACCCAGGAATGATTGTTGGTGCCAGACGAGGTGAGCCGGCACTTAACCCAGGAATGATTGTTGGTGCCAGACGAGGTGAGCCGACACTTAACCCAGGAATGATTGTTGGTGCCAGACGAGGTGATTTATCTCATAAACTGCTGATCTGGGATTTTCACGCACAACAGTCACTAGTTTACAGAGAATGGTGTGAGCGGCAGTACTGAGAGCGAAAACGCTTTGTTAATGGGGAGGTCAGGGAAAAATGGCCAGACTGGTTCAAGCTGACAAGGAGGCGATAGTAACACAAATAACCACACCTTACAACAATGGTATGCAGAAGAGCATCTCTGAACGCACACGTCAAAGCTTGAAGCGGCTACAGCAGCAGACCACACCAGGTTCCACTCCTGTCAGATAAGAGGAAACTTAGGCTACATTCGGCACTGGCTCACCAAAACTGGGCGGATAAATACTGGAAAAAACGTTGCCTGACCTGACGAATCGCTATTTCTGCTACGACATGCAGATGGTAGGGTCAGAATATGGCATAAACTTTTGGGATGTGGTAGAGCAGAATATTCGCAGCATAAATGTGAGGCCGACAAATCTGGAGCAACTGCGTGATGCTATCATGTCAACATGGATAAGGATCTCTAAGGAATGTTTCCAGCACCTTGTTGAATCCATGCTAAAGGGAAAAAAGAACATCTACCCAGTACTAAAAGGGTGTACCTTACAAAGTGGCCACTGAGTGTATCTTTCATTATACCATTATACATACCCAGGCTGCAGGCCTGGTCCAGCAACTGGCTCCTGGAGTTCAACTCCACCAAGTGCAAAGTCATGAAGATTGGGGAAAGGCAAAGAAGACCGCAGACGGAGTACAGTCTAAGGGGCCAGAGACTACAAACCTCACTCAAGGAAAAGGATCTCGGGGTGAGTATAACACCGGACACATCTCCTGAGGCGCACATCACCCAAATAACTGCTGCAGCATACGGGCGACTAGCAAACCTAAGAACAGCATTCATACATCTCAATAAGGAATCGTTCAGGACCCTGTACACTGTGTACATTAGGCCCATATTGGAGTATGCAGCACCAGTTTGGAACCCACACCTAGTAAAGCACGTAAAGAAACTAGAGAAAGTGCAAAGGTTTGCAACAAGGAATTAAAGGACCCCAATGGAAATAAGTCACTCTGTCTGACTTTTTTGGGTTATCCTAGGTTCTCTACACATATGTTGCTATGTATGATAATATATGTAACTGTATTTGTGTATACCTGAATAAACTTACTTACTAAGACTAGTCCCGGAGTTAAGGGGCATGTCCTACGAGGAGAGGTTAAGGGAAATCGACCTGACGACACTGGAGGACAGGAGAGATAGGGAGGATATGATATTGACATAAAATACCGAGATGAATCGACAAGGTGGACAGAGACAGGATGTTCCAGAGAGGACACGGAAACAAGGGGTCACAGTTGGAAGTTGAAGACTCAGGGATGTTAGGAAGTATTTCTTCAGTCACAGAGTTGTCAGGAAGTGGAATAGTCTGGGAAGTGATGTAGTGGAGGCAGGATCCATACATAGCTTTAAGAGGTATGATAAAGATCATGGAGCAGGGGAAAAGTGACCGAGTAGCGGCCAGTGAAGAGGCGGGGCCAGGAGCTGTGATTCGACCCCTGCAACCACAACTAGGTGAGTACACACACAACGACGTGAAAAAAAATGAAGTGGTAGAGTCATTATCCATACATAATTTTAAGAAATGGTACGATAGGCTCTCGAAGCCAGGAGTGGACCTAGAAGCGACCATCTTATGTTATGAACCATCTTTAAATTTTGTTCCAAAAAATTTTCCAATACCCCCTAACCATTAAATTTTTACTTTTTTTTCCCCAAAAATTTCCCAAAACCCCCTTTCCATTAAATTTTTACCTTATATCCAACTACCATTCTACCTCATAGTCTTAATTCTACCTCATAGTCTTAATTCTACCTCATAGTCTTAATTTGTATTTGATAACTACAAAATCCCCTTATTATTCAAGCTTTTTACAATTTTTTTTTTA